>APFE030541348.1:0-57779 GCA_000404065.3 Pinus taeda | reverse complement strand
TTCTTAAGATATTTTCTTGGAATTGAAGTAGACCAAAGTGAAAATGGTGTTTTCATTTCTCAAGATAAATATGTAGAAGCAGTGTTGAAGAGATTCAACATGCAGAACATCAAGGCAGCTATGACTCCAACTGTAGTGGGGTTGAAATTGACCAAAGAAGACAACAGCAAGGATTTTGATCCAAAATTGTACAAAAGTATAGTTGGCAGCCTTATGTACTTGACTGCAACTAGGCCAGAAATTATGCACGCTGTGAGTTTAATCTCCAGATTTATGGAAAGACCGAAAGAGACTCATTGGCACGCAGCCAAGATGATTCTAAGGTATGTGAATAGAACGAAGGGGTTTGGTATTTTTTACTCCTCTTCTGAAAGTTTCATGTTGATAGGTTACACGGACAGTGATTGGGTTGGAAGTGTTGATGATAGGAAAAGCACATCAGGATATGTGTTTCATATGGGATCAGGAGCCATCTCATGGGCTTCCAAGAAGCAACCAGTTTTGCCTTTGTCAACAGCAGAGGCAGAGTATGTGGCAGCAACAGCAGCAGCATGCCAAGCCGTGTGGCTGAGAAGAGTTTTAAGAGATTTGTGTCATGAACAAGAAAATGGCACAACCATTTACTGTGACAATAGCTCGGCAATAGCATTGTCTAAAAACTCTGTTTTTCATAAAAGAGCAAAGCACATAGATACTAAATTTCACTTCATACGTGAATTGGTTAACAATGGTGAGATTGTTTTGCAGCACTCCAGAACAAAGGATCAGCTAGCTGACATCTTGACAAAACCATTAGAAAAGAAAAGTTTTGATCATTTCAGGAAATGCCTTGGTATGCAGCAGTTGAAATTAAGGGGGAGTGTTGGAATTTAATTCCAACTGCAACACAATAACTGCTGATCCGGAATCTGATTTCCGAAGATATTTCAGGTTATTCGATGCCGCAAAGTCGCTCCAGATATTTTGCACATTAATGTGCATTAAATTCACAGAATTTAATTTCCCTACACCGCCGACTTGTTTTCTTGAGAAAGGCATCACCGCTTGCTGTAATTAATACGCAGATAAGTGTTACACGATATTTTGGTTATTTTATTGTTTAAACTCAGATATTTTTTCTCCTATAAATGTAATGAATAGCAGTTCTGTTTTTTTAAGAGAATGAACAGCAGTTCTATTTTTAAAGTGAGAAGGTTAGAAGAACAATCGTAAGTCTCTTCTGTAAACGCACAGCAGTGCTGAACCTGCAATTTTCTGGGATAGAGAAAATTGGTTTCTGGAACTGAAGTGTTCCTGTTGTTATCCCTCTGTCAAGAGGAAGACGAATTTGTATCAGCTTGTTTTACTGTTTATGAATACAAGTTAATTTTCTGTTGCTGTTACACCACTTGCACGTTGTTGTTACACCAGTTTCAGTATTGTTGAGTATTGTTCTGTTTTCAGTTTTATTTTAAATTATCAGAAATTTTTCTGTTGCTGTAACACCAATTCTACATTGCTGCAACACCAAACTGTGTTGCTGCAACACCATTTCCAGAAAACGATTTTTTCAGTTTTCTGTGCAGAAACAGAGTAAAAAACAAAACATTTTTTTTGTTTGTCTGTTATGGAATTTAGCAGAAAATTCTAACCATCTTTAGAGACAATGGACTAAGCGGTGAATTGTGGCTTAATTTCGCACAGCCGAGAATTCTTCAAGTGATAGACGTGAGCCATAATGAACTCACGAGACGGTCTTACAACAAATTTACTTCGTTGCAAGTGCCCGGTAGCTATGTCACAAAAAGTCAGTTGATTGAAGTGAACTTACCCTACACATAATACATGGCCCTCTTTCCTGTATTCATTGCACCCATGCCTGACCTCTCCGCACTTTATTTGTAGTACAATTACTTCATAGGAACAGTCCCCCTCCAATATACAAAGAGGGTTTCTTCCACTATGGCCGACAAGGAGCCTATGTTAGATTGTTTCTTCACAGAAACTTTATGGAGAAATTCTGACTCCGTCTATGAATTTATCACCAAATGAAGTAAATGTAACATTTAGGGATAATTCCCTGCTCGACTGCCCTCCCTGGGGAAGCTGAAATTTCTAGACATGAGCATTAATCAATTCCCTCACTCTCTTCCAGCAGCCCTTCCCCTTCTTTGGTGGAGCTTATCTTCAAAAACAATGGACTGAGTGACGAACTGTGGCTTAATCTGGCAGAGCCGAAAATTATTCAAGTGGTAGACCTGAGCCATAACGAAATTACATGACATTTGTTGTTGGGATATTTCAATCATCCAGCCCTGCAATGGTTGACCCTTTCTTACAACACATTTAATTCATTGCAAGAGCTCGCTAGTTATGACAGAAAACTGATTGAAGTGGACTTAAGCTACACATAATACATGGCCCTCGCGCCCATAGTCATTGCAACCTCTCTGCACTTTATTTGCAGTAAAATTACTTCATAGGAACAATCCCCCTTCAATATGCAAAGAGGGTTTCTAAATGAAATTGGCAAAAACCTATTAATACACTTCGGTATATTTATAAAATTTCTTGATAAATTCATAATTTGTAATCTTTTTAACCTTTATAAAATCTCTGAAATCCCTGGAGAACTCAGTAACCTTCCGAATTTTTTATCCTTTAGCCAGTAGCGAGTATCACCCGCTGGCAGCCTCTGGTTCGATTGCTTCTTGCTGACAACTTTCTGTTTGGAGAAATTCTGACCCCTGTCTGAATTTAGCACAAATGAAGTAAATGTAACATTTGGGATAACTGCATGCAACTGCCCGAAATCATTTTTCTTCTGTCAAGGAGGAAATCAGAAGGCAATATCCACTTGCAGGGCTTTCACTCGTCTGCGACTTTGATAACCAATGGATTTCTGGTCTTTGAAATTTGATAAATCTCTTTATGTGAGCATTCTCAGCTTTTAAAAAATGTGATGCACAATGATAAGTATTCTTGGACAATCTTGATCTTCAGGTTAACTAAAAGGAGTTTCAAATATTGTGTAATGTCATTTGAATCTTGATGGATGTCAGTAAAAAATAGTAATTTAAGCTTCAGATAGTAAACTTTCATTTCTCCGTATTTGTTTTATTAAGTTTCAGAGAACAGCCTGTCATTTCTCTGTATTTCTGTCTTTAAAGGTTTAGACCGCATCATTTCATTTCTTTGTCATGCTTTACTTTTTTCTGAGCAGATTACTCTCTATTTTACAATTAGAGAATAATCTTTCTAACCAAAGATTGTATGTCAAAAACTTAACTTTTTCTTACATTTTTTTTATATTTTTATCTTTTATTGGGTGAAACCCACATTTTTTTGATACTTTTATCTTTATTTGGTGAAAACCGTAATTTAATTTTGTATAGAGAGATTTTTTTTTACCATATTTGTACTAATATTTTTATCTTTTGGAAAAAAAAAAGTTTATTCTGTGGAGGACATATTACTTTTTATATTCATTATTATGGAATAAATTTTTTAGCTAAATGGAAATGGATAAAACCTATTAATCCACTTCTTTATATTATAAAATTTCTTAATAAAATCATATTTTTTTTTTAATTTTTTAATAAAATCATAATTTTTAATCTTTTCAAACTTTATAAAATCTGAAATGTCTTGAGAGTTCAGTGACATTTCAAATTTTTTTATTTCTTAGACAGTAATAGATATTTAAATTTTTAAATATTTTTGAAATTTTCTAAAAAAATTGCCCTTACAAAGAGCTATACAATTTGAGAGTTATGCAATTTAAATTACAAAATTATCCAATTAGTTTTCACTTTTCTACGGGTTTATGGTAAAAAAGTCTATTTTTTTATGTGAATTATTTATTTAATTCTATTTAAATAATTAATCTTAATTTATATATATTAAGAATTCAATATTGTATAGTTTTTAATTTTAATATAGATATTTTTTATTTATTAAAAATTAAAAAAAAATATTATATATAGAAATTTATTTATATAAACCATTTTTTTTTTTTTTTTAAATCATGTTAGACATATTATTAAATATTCAGACATAAACATATAATAGGTGGAAACTAAAACAAATCATCGAGATTTAGTAGGTCGTTTCCCTCGCGAGTAAATACTAACAAACTCAAAAGTTATCCAATGAACTCAATATCAATATATATTTTATCAGTGTGGGAGTGGATGTATGTCTCCTATCCTTTCGTCGTCAAAGAGAGAAGCTTTGTATATGGGCAAGTCCATGAGATATATAATCATCATTTGGATTGGAAACTCAAGTGCGCTTTTAGTTTCTTTTGGGAAATCTCTGCCTAGTCACAATTATGTCATAGCTCTTAGAAGTTGCATTGACCGAAATGATAAAAGCAACTGTATGAAAATTAATAAAACCAATCTATTTTCTCTTCACAATTTTCCAATAAATTTTGTGGTCATTTAGCTATTTACCTACCTAATTTTCCATTAATTATCTTACGCCAAAAATAGCCAAATATTGCAATAGGAAATTTCCATCATCAAATGAGAAACCACTTTAAATAAAAAGTTTTTCTTAATAATAAAGTTTTCTCATTTTTTCTAAATAAATTTAATCTAATATATTAAAAATAAATGTTTACATGTTTAATGATTTAATTTTTCAAAATAATTTTCCTTTCCATGTGTCTTTGCAAATACAATTGCTTGCACTTTTGTACCCTCTTGAAAATTTTAGTGCGTGATGTGAAACGACTCATCACGCGGATGATAACGGGATTCAAATCTTGACCAACTCCTTTTAGACATTCGTAGAAAAGGATAATTTACTATTATCCATTATTTTGAAGAACACTTATTATCATCCGGTCCACAACATTTTATATTGTGTGCTCGTACTTCCTCCTCTTTTCTCGTGAACTATCAGATTTCTACCCAAAGTGTAACGATCGGTTCATGGTCTTTAGTCTTTTTACTTGGAAATTGATTCCAAACAAGGCCGTCGTCCCGTCTTATTCTTCTGTAGCCAGAGCGCTTTACCAGGTGTCAACTGAAACAATTACGGCCATGGCTGGTCTGCCCGGTGTACTCAAGTCCTGTCCCGTGCTGCTCCCTTGCCTGCCGGATCCCGCTTTCGGTATTTACCTTCTAGAACGATTGGGACCATGGTCGGTTCGCCAGGTACGGTTCCGTAGCCCCCTTCTCGCTGCCGCGCGGCCGGTGCGCGTGCTTGAATATACATTCCTATGGTGGTAAAGTGTTGACTGTTAATACTCGGAATTTCGCTCGCTGTTTAGATTGTGCCAATAATTCGACACATAGTTCGGCGTTGGGGTTAAGATGGTCGAACCAGTTGATTCGCTGCTATAAGTAGTCGCATTTGTTCACATGCTTCCCCACGAAGCTTTGCAAACTCTCCTAGCTCTCGCTTTCCTGGATTCAAATTGTTTTTCGCTGCAAGCATAGTGTTTATCTTATCTGTTAAGCGTAAAGCTTCGAAACGGTATTCTATCGTACAGATATTATATTGTTCACTTACTAATTCTAACCATATCAAATCGTTTATCTGCTAATCTGAGTTTCGAGATGAAGATCCGTGTAATGCTGCTGCTGGTTCAGATGTCGTTCCTGCTCATTATAGGCCGTAGCAACGGCCGGTTGTTCATGGAGAAGAACCAATTTAACTCCCCTGACAATCCATCGGACTTCAATCCCAATCTTGATTCCCTTGTCGACAATGGCTCCCACGGTCATGCGGACAAAGATGCAGCACAGTGTGATGAAGAGATATGCCCCAGCAGTACCTCGTCCGCAAAGAGGGCCACCAACAAGAGGACGTCGTCGTTCAAGCTTAAACAGAATGTTCAAAAGACCAAGAAGCCCAGATTGCCTTCAACGCCCAATGGAACCGAGGGCGTATTCAATTTACTCCAGAAAGGCGAAGGAACACCCTCTGGACGGAGTCCTAAGGTAAATTTAACAAAGATGACAGTGCAGCGGCTCTCCAAATCGAGGCTTAGCCCTGGGGTTGGTCACATGCGAATGAACCGTCATAAATATCGACGAAGAAATGTCGACATCCATGACAGCAGTAGAGATGGTAAAAGCAATAAACGGAAGCTGGGCTCTAGCCCAAGCCCAGGAGCCGGCCATTGATGGCGGTCAGTTGTGTACAGCACATTGACAGATTTTTTTTCACCTTTCAGGGTCTTCGTTGTTAGAAATCATTTTTTTCCACCATAAGGTTGTTCGTTGGTCGTTGTTTCAATGAATGGTTTTAAAAACGGGATTAAGCGATTAATTTAATTGAAACGAAGGTTAGATCTCTTTAAATTTTGGGTTTATTAGTCGTAAGCTTGAGATGTAAATCGTTTTAAGAAAAACAGCTCTAATTGCAAATGTTTTGTTGACACAATGGATCGCAGTCGAGGTAAGAATATTGAAGGCCGTATATTTGTTTTTTTCAAGAATATTACAAGGTCTGTATAATTTCAAGTGTATTTTTTCACATTGCAATATATTGAAATCGCTGTCATTAAAACATTTCAGTTGGTGTTTTATACCCTAGGGTTTCACCCTATCTCATAGAAGTTCACATCTCATCTAATTCAGAATTTAAATTTATTATGATTTGAAAAATTTATACCGGTTATGTGATACACAGAATCATATGTTAATATCATGATTTAAACAATTTATACGGTCATATTATGTTTTTGATTAATTATTTTTGAATATGTGGATTTGTTAATTTTAGTTAACAACCGTATAAAGCTCAAGGACAATTATTAATTATATTGATAGTAAAAGTAGATAGAACATAAAATAATATGCAGAAGACAAGCCAAGACAAGAGAATACTAGATTTAGATGATGTCATGGGAAAACCTCAAGATGGGGAAACCCCTTTCATCAAATCTTCTTATTATTATATCAAATGTTTGGTAGAGAGAGAGAATACATAAGTCAAACTACCAAATTCAAAGTGAAAACAACCCTTCGAAATTTACAGTGAATTGCAGTTAAATCAACCCTAACCAAAAAGCCATGATGGTCAAAGCATTAATAGAATGTCCTCAAAACAAATCGGTCTTCCCCAGTCAAACTTCGCTTGATCAGGAGGTCAAAGTCAACCCAAAATAGTGACAAAGCTAATGGTCAAATTTGGTCAAACTAATGTCCTGAAATATGTGGTCAACCAACAATTTTGGTTTGTGGTCAAAATGCTCAGAATACCTTGGTTTCTGTGTCAAAATATGTGCCTTGCCCATATGAATAATCCCCCAAAAGGTTGAAGTCAAACTCTCCTTGGAATGTCAAAGTCAACGTTGGTCAAACTGTAGTCAACTCTGTAATTTTAGCCCTGAAATTTAGCTCTAAAATTCGTCCTTCTTGTGCCACACATGTGAAAGAAAAGAAGAGCCCAATAGTTGTACAAACCAATGACAGAAGGAGAAAGAAGAATATGAGTGTTGATGATGATGCCAAATGAGGTGAAAGGTCCCTTGTATTTATGCAAGTCGTTGAGGGTGTAGTGACACACCCATTGGGATTTTTCAGCCTACATGATGATGTGGTCGACCTTGACAATTCGCACATGTGTGGGCAAAATTGAAAATCACTCTTTTTCTTGTCCAAATGAGATGATATTTATATCAATTTTGGTCCTCTGGAAAAGAGGAATTTAATGCAATCATCATCTCCATCAAATGAGTTGTCCCAAGGTGGAATTTGGACCTAGTTGTGAATTTTAACACTCCTTCTCAACTAGGGAGAATTCCACCTACTAATCATCGATCATCATGTCATCATGTCATCATATACCATCTCTTTGTCTCATCTCATCTCTGCTCTATTGAGCATTGATATGAACAGTGAAGAAGAATCGATCAAGAGTGAGTCACAAGAACTTACCACTCTCCATTTACAAATGTCAATCTTGATCCTAGATCAAGTTGTTGAACACGATGCATCATAGACATAGGGAGTACATCAATACACGATGCGTCCATCAGTAGTGCTATGGTCCCTATCCACATTTCCCAACTCATTGGCCAGATGAGAGGTACTTCCCATGAGTACCTGACTAAATCGGTAGAATGTATACTAGGGCATGAGTAGGAGAAGGTGAACCACTCATCCTGCTCATATTCCACAGGAGAAGGTGAACCACTCATCCTATGCATATATCAATCGTAGGGGAAGGTGAACCACTAACCCTACACACAGTTAACCATCATGGGGTATCACATGGGAAGGTGAACAACTCACCTTGTACACATTACGCCAATAGGGGAAGGAGAACCACTAATCCTATGGTCGCTCACAACTTTAAGAAGTGCCCCAAGCCCCCAAGGAGCTCCCAAAGATCAATGTCCAATTCAAGTGGGACCTTCATAGGAGGGTATTTCCACGACTTTGAGTCTCTCTAGGAAGGCTAAGAATTTGGCCTTCCCTGAGGAATTTTTGAGGATGTCTATGACTTTATCTTTAGTCCTAATGTGTTGGAGCGGTCGTGGAACGCGGGGTTCTCTGAAAGGAGAATCCAACTTTGGTTGTTGCGAAAGATCATGGTAGTATCTAGCATGTGGTCAAATAGCTCACTAAAGAGCTTCATTAACCAAACATCTTCACAACAGGGCATACTAGCTACAATATATTTGGCCTCTATGGTGTTTAGAGCAACCAGTTTCTGTCAGCATTAGCATATCCATGTAGCCTCATATTCCCAACTGTGTAAATCAATCCATAAGTTATTGTGCCATGGAGATATCTCAAGAGATTCTTTGCAACAATCCAGTATATGTGATGAGGCTTGACCATAAATTGACTCAATGTATTCACAATGAAACACATGTCACGATGAAATTTTACCAAGAACATTAGGGCCTCCACAAGTTGTCTATATACAAAAGGGATTGCCAATTTGGGCACAACAACACTACCACATAACTTCTTGAGGTGGAGTTCCATTGAAGTAGACACAGACTTGAAATCCACCATACCACATCTCTCGAGCAACTTCACAATCTATGTTCCTAGAGAAAGGAAAATCTCACCTACCATTTCCTAGACCTCAACACCTTGGAAGTAGTGCATCAGACCTAGGTACTTCATCTCGAACTCGGAAGCCAAATCCCTCTTACATTGATAAATGAGAGGGTCTGCACCTATCAGAGAGAGATCATTCACATAAAGGACCAAAATGAGAGGCATGTCGTTTTCAACCATGAAGTATAGGTTAGGATCATCATCACTCCTTGTAAATCCCAACTTCATAAGATAGCTATCAATCCTGACATACCAAGCCCTAGGGGCTTGCTTCAACCCATAAAGGGCTTCCTTCAACCTACGTATGTGTGTCGTCCAATCTTGTACTTCAAACCCTTCAGGTTGTTCTACATTGACTTCCTCCTTAAGCGAGCCATGTAAGAAAGAAGTCTTAATGTCCATTTGATGTAGGCTCCATCCTTGAGAGGTAACAAGAGCAATAACGGATCAGACAGTGGTATATTGGGAAACCAATGCAAATATCTCGTCATAGTCCACTCCTTCATTTTGAGAGAAGCCTCGAGAAACGAACATGGCTTTATATTTTTTAACACTCCCATCAGCTCTATGTTTAGTTTTGTAAAGCCATTTAGAAGTGACCAAAAACGTTTCCTTGGGTCTTGGCACCACATCCCAAACATCATTATTAATGATTGACTCATACTCCTCATTCATCGCATATTTCTAAACATAGTGTTTTACAGCTTCCTCGAACATATATGGTTCAGCTTAAACAATAGTACTCATAGCAACTAAGTACCCTTGATACTTGTTTAGATTCTTACTTTCACGGAATGTCCCTCTTGGAGCTATATGTCTTTTAACATCTTTGAGAGTATCTTTGAGCCAGAAAGGTATTTTCCTTGAGGTAGAGGGATCACTAGGTGGTGGATCAATGGGATCTATCATGCCTTCAACATCAGAAATAGGTTCATCTGACAGAGGTTCATCCTATTTTTTTTGCAGCATCATCATTATTTTCCTTCCTTGGAATGATAAGATTTCAGGCCTTCCCAAGGGTAGTATCTTCATCGAATATGACATCATGTCTAAATTCCACATCTCTTTGTCTAGGCACATAGATTCTATATGCATTTGAATTTTCACTGTAGCCCACAAATATACCTTTCTTCCCAAATGGTTATAACTTGTTTCTTTTCTCTTTATGCACATGAAAATACACAGGACAACCAAATATTCCAAAATGAGAAACATCAAGTTTCTTAAGAGTGAAAATTTTTTTGAGTGTCTTGAAATCCAGTGTTTGATATGGGTTCCTATTTTGAACATACATAATAGTGTTGTCAACTTTTCCCCATAAGAACTTCGGTAGACCTTGATCATGGAGCGTATTATCGGTGGCTTCCATGATTGTTCGATTCTTCCTTTGAGTAACATCATTTTTCTTAGGAGTATATGGAAGGGTTGTCTCCCTCTTAATGCTAGCCTCTTTGCAAAAGTAATTGAATTCATTTGATTCATATTTGGTTCCATTGTCGGTCCTCAATATCTTGATCTTCTCCCCTATTTTATTTTCCACCAAGGCTTGGAAAGAACGAAGACATTTGAACACTTCATCGTTCATCTTCAAGAATTAGATCCACATTTTGCAAGAGAATTCATCCACAATTATTACATAGTGCAATTATCCTCTTAATGATGTTACGGGCAACATACTAGATAGATCATAATGGACCAATTGAATAATATCGGTTGTTTGACTTTCACTTGAAGGGAATGGTGCCCTTGTAAGTTTCCCAGTTGCACAACCCTAATAAACTCCTTCATGTTTCATGTTTAACTCAAGCATACCTGTGACCATATTCCTTACCCCAGGTAAACTTTTGTAATGAAGGTGAGAAAACCTTCGGGGCCATAATTCAAATTGAAGAGAAGTATCAGAAGTCAAGGCTCCCAAACGACTTCCCCCAACTTTATAGAGACCTTCAACCTTAAATCCAAGTGTAAAATCATCTTTAGGGTTTTTTTTCCAAATATGTACCCTTTCATCAATGAATGCTACCTTGAATCCCTTGTCTTCCATTGCAGAAATAGACACGAGGTTCTTCTTCAAATCGGGAACATACAATAGTTCTTGTAGATGAATTGTTTGACCCTTATTCGAGTGAAGAGTGACAATACCTATTCCTTTCATGGGATAGTTGGCATTATCTCCAAGTATGATTTCCAAATTAGTCTTCTTTTCAACCAAATATGAGAGGGACTCCTTATGCCTAGTGAAGTGCCTTGAGGCCACACTATCAATCATCAAACAATCCAAAGTATTTGGAGGGGAGGTAGTAGATAAAGAAGAAATAAGATAAAATTCTTTTTCTTTTCCTACAACATTATTTTCCTTGTACCTAGAATTTCTTGTCCCTTTGGGAGGTCGACCATTTCCATCTCGAGCAGTGGGAGGATTCATTTTTCCCTTATTGTTGAACACGTTGTTCCTTTGATTTCCATTTCCTTTGTAGTTGTTGTGGTTATTGTTTTCATCATCCATTGGAGCATCCTTATTGTGAGGACACTCTCTAGCATAATGGACAAATGTGTTGCAATTGTAGCACCTTCCTTTTCTTCTTTCCTTGAATCCCTGCTTGAATCCTTGACCTTGTATCTTTGGAACAACATTGTTCTTCCCCTTAGCATGAGCAGAGAAGGTACTGGGTTCATTTCCATTTAAATTCTCGTCTCTCTCCATCATCCTTGTCTCTTGTTTAATGCATCTAGCCAATAATTCATCGAAACTAGGAATGTTGTTATTGTTGATCCCATGCTCTTGTAAGACCTATAAGAGCAATGAGAGCGAACATCCTGTTAGCAAATTCTCCAATAGATAGAAGGTCAATGTTTATTTCTTTAATCCTCATGAAGTAGGATTGGATAGACTCCCCTTTGTCCATATTGATATCCTACAACTTGCTTTTGAGAAATAGTATTTGATTTGCATTGTTCACATTGAACATCGAAACAAGCTTATCATACATCTTCTTAGATGTTTCTAGATCAGAAATATAAGCAACCAAATGCTTTTGAATATAGTCTATAATGATTCTTTTAGCTTTTACCTCACCTTTCTTGTATTTTTTCTTTGCAGCACCAGGTGCATTTGAAGGAGGCTCCACCACTCTTCCCTTCACATAGTCCATGGCATCATGCTCTTCGAAATTCAAGTCAAAATTCATCTTCCATGCATGATAGTCATATTTTTCCTTGAGATTATCCTTATATTTGAAGTAAGATATAGAATCCATTGAAGCAATATCAATAGTCTTGACCAACATATCTCTCTTAGTGAATTATTTTCTCTCTCTAGCTTGGGCTTTGTCTTCACCTGTGCTCTGAAGCCATGCTAATTTTAGTTAACTATGGTATGTTCTATGCTTAGTATAATTACTTCAATGTTCCTTTAGCAGCCCAATGACAATTTCCAATTTATATTTCCAATAGAAATCACATTAACCATTAATCACATTTATAGTAAAAGTAGATCAAACATAAAAAAATATGCAGAAGACAAGCCAAGACAAGAGGACAATATATTTGGTTGATGCCAATGAAAAACCCCAAGACAGGGAAAACCCTTTGATCAAATATTCTTATTATTATATCAGATTTTCAACAGAGAAAGAGAGTACAAAATTCAAATTGACTTGCCAAATTCAAAGTCAAAACAACCCTGTCAAAATCTACTATCAAATCAACCCTAACCAGAAAGTGAAAGATTGTCAAAGAAGAAATGGAATATCCTCAAAATAGGTTGGTCTTCCTGAGTCAAACTCATCCTGATGAGGAGGTCAAAGTCAGCCCGAAATAGTAACAAAATCAACTGTCAAACTACTATCCTGAAATCTATGGTCAACCTATAATTTTTGTCTATGGTCAAAGTGGTCAAAATAATTTGGTTCTATGTCAAAAGATGTGGCTTGCCCAAACAGATAATCTCCAAAAAAGTAGAAGTCAAAATATCCTTGGAAGGTCAAAGTCAACACTAGTCAAACGCAATCAACTCTATAATTTCGGCCCTAAAATTTGGCTCTAAAATTCATCCTCCTTGTGCCACAACTATGAGAGTAAGGAAGAGCCCAATAGTTATACGAACTAATCAGAGAAGGAGAAAGAAGAATATGGTTGTTGATGATGATTCCAAATGAGTTGAAAGGTCACTTGTATTTATACAAGTCGTTGAGGGTGAAGTGACACATCCATTGGGCTTTCTGAGCTTACATGATGATATGGTCAACCTTGAAAATTTGCACATGTGTGGGCATAAATTATAAATCACACTTTTTATTGTCCAAATGAGATGATCTATATATCAATGTTTGTCCTCTCGAAAAGTGGAATTTAATGTGATCATCATCTCCATCAAATTAATTGCCCCGAGGTGAAATTTGGCTCTAGTTGACAATTTTAACAAGATTTTTTAATAATCTTAAGAATATATTAATTATATTTTAGTACGAGGATATTTTATTTATTTTTAAATAATTGTTTGCAAACTTATAAATATATTGACCCACTCAAATAAAAAGGAAATTCCATAGCAATGCTATTGGATTAGATTATCTGAATATCAATATATTACAGTTTTTAATGAGAAAATTTAATTTTATTAATGGTGTAAAAACATTTTTGAAATTATGTAGGAATTTATTAATTAAAATGTGTTACAATAATAAATACATTGAGTGAATTGTTTCATCTTTAGAATGTCCAAATAAATTATTTGATGTATTATATTTCTAAATGAGAAACAATTCTATAAAATTAATTTTGTAGACAAATCAATAAAATATTATAGCGTTCATGTCAAAGGAAGTTAGATTATTAAATATATGCTAAATGAAATGAGGCTACATAAAAATGGACTTTGTTACCAATGTGGATTAACATCATGTTATTAAAGGAGGGAGGTCGACATTTTTGGTGTGTTTGGTGAAAGAAAAAATGGTTTTCTTCTAACAAAATTTTATACCTTGTGATATTAAGAAGTATAGGCTTTTCGATGATAAGAAAGTTATATTTTAAAGTCAAAGGTATTGAACAATTAAAAGGTTTGACCTCAATAATAAATAATCACAACCTTATTAAGTAAAATTGACAAAAACAGCTTTATGACCACCTCAAACACCTAAGTATAGTTATTTCTATTGGGGATCATTGCATTCTACATCTATGTAAAAAACACATAGTATGATATCATATCGATATTATGCAATGTTGTTAGATAAGGGAATGAGAAATTCTTATGATACTAAGATGATATTGTTATGATATACTAGGGGAAAATTACTTGTACAAAAATTTTAAAAAATAGTGCCTATGAAGTGGTGCACTCTTTAAAGAGGAGAAAAAAGCTTGACATGATGATCAAGCTTCATCTGTCTAAGAATATGACAGACTTAATTGGGATTATTTACTCATAATTTTTTATGTCTTTGGTTTCTCCCCTAACTAGGTTTGATGCATTCGATCTCTCATTTCATCTACTTTCTTCTTTATTCTCATTAATGGATCTCCATCACATATGTTTAGGGATTATTGGGGCCTTCGCTAGGAACATTAGAACTTTATTCTTTTCTTTTTATTTTGGCAGAAAAGGGTATAGGAAGATATATAAAAATATGTGTTTAACTAGCGCATTGTCAAAGGGTTGAGACTGTGGGGACATTATCTTCCTCTGTCGCACCAAGAGTTTGTGGACGATATTATGTTGTTCGAGGAATTGTCCATTCACAATATCAAAGCCTCCGAGAAAATCCTTGCAAACTTCAAAGAAGCTTCAGACACTCAGATCAATGGTGAGAAGCCAAACATATCCTTCTTCAACACGTATGAACTGACTCAAAGGAATATAGCTAGAATTTGGGGATTTCACATTAGAACCCTTTCGAAGAAATACCTTGGTATGCCTTTGGTGAGTAGTTATTTGAAGCTGTCACTTTGGCCAAATCTCAAGGATAAATTATCCTATCAGTAAGCCAACTAGACCTTCCAGGCCTTGAACCTCCCTCGTATTATTGTATTACTAAAAGTGGTGTTGCAAGATTTATTTGTTTATCAGTTGACGGTGCTACCTACTCCAAAGAGGGTGTATATAAACATAGTATCCATATTACAAATTGCATTTGGTAGAGTGCCCAACAAGCCCAAAAATTGGCCCTCGTCACATGGGAGAAGGTTTTCTTCCCAAAAGGTAGGTAGGGCCTAGACCCGAGGGATCCCGAAAAGCTTAGCAGTGTCATGGGTGAAAAACTTTGGTGGCAGTGGCTTCAAGGGGGATCATAAATCTGGAAACAAATTTGTTAGCATAGATATAGGCTAGTGAGGGAACAAGAAGAGATAGTTAGAAACTAGGATTTCCAAAAAGGATCCTCGATCTGGAACTTGGCAAAGGCACATAGTAGCTCATCCAAGGTCGCTTGTTTTGGGAAATTCTAAATGGCCACACAGAAACATTTTGTGAAGAATCATGGCATTAGTTTCCTAAGCTAAAAATATTTGAGGATCTCGCTAATATTAAAGATTCCACCCATCGGACAAGGGTGATAGCGGTTGCATATTTTTAGGCTACCAGATAGAATCAAGATTAGTGGAGGGTGTGGAAAGAGTATAACGAATGGAACAGAATAATGAGTCAATAAGAATGGCATAACTTGAATGATATCCTATAGGAGAGTAATATTTAGGTATTCTAGGATAATGATGGGTTCATATGAGGTTACCAGAATCAGGGGATGTTATTTATCAAAGAGGCCTAAAGGATTCTGGTTAATCACTTCAATCTTCCCAAGAAAGCCTTTTGGAATAAATTTTAGGTAGGAAAATTGTGGGTAAAGGTAGCTAGTTTCACATGGTTAGTTCACCACCATCGTTTTTTGACTTGGGATTTGTTGCAACATATAGGTTTTGTAGGGACATCTCGGTGCCCAATCCTCCAAGAAAAGGAGGAGACATCGAAACACCTTCTCAATACGTGTCTCTAGATGGAGGTCTTATGGAACAAAATTCTGGTACTATTTGAGCACCTAGATAGATCTTGCAATATCATATTGGAAACCATAGAGATGTGGAGGCCGAACCTCTTGTATAATGTGATAGTAAACTAGGTCTGGATCTTGATTCTTGGCCTTATTCTCTGGAATGTCCAGAAGGAAAGGAAGAAGAGGGTTTTCAAAGATACATAAGTTCTGGAGATGAGATCAAGAACAACACCAAACTAAACATGAAAAAATGCTTCTTTCCGAGAATTGGTCAGAGGCAAGTTAGAAAGAAAAAGGGATGAAAGCTTGAATTCTAAAATATCTAGAGATTTACAATGAATTTGTCGCTTTGAATCCTACTCAATAGGTGACGATTTTGGGAAACTCACCTTGGGTCTTCACCTTCCCTCCTCATGGCTTCATAAGGTTAATTTTGATAGAGACTCCAAAGAAAATCTGGGTCTAGTGGGATTTGAAGATTTTTTTTGTGATGATAAATGTCATCCTCTAGGCTTCTATACGGGATATTGTGGTAGCACAAGAAATACTGTGGCTAAATTTCGATCATCAAGAAATTGTTAAATTTCTCACTAACGCAAAAAGTCATCAAGAGCTGGAGATTATATCTTTTGGTCCAGAGGATCGAGACCCTGATGTTCTTTATCACATATGTCATTACTTCTCATTACCTAAGATTAGGAAAACAGGCGATAAACCTACTTTCAGATTGGGGTATTCAAGTCCAAAACCTATAAATTTCTCACACCTAGCCTCCCTAAGCCTCCTGTGATTAGATAAGTCAACTTAAACATGTAGTAGAAGGTTACTTGGAAACCCTGATGTGGGTGGATGAATGACGGGTACAAAGCCTAGCTCACAGCGGGCAAGGTAATGATACATGATGCACCCATTTATGAAGAATGTTTTCCAAGCCAAGTGGCACTATTCTAGTCAAACCTTAAGAAGATGAAGGCTAGTTATATATTCTGAAATGTCATAGGTTTCATCCATTTCTAGTTTTTCTGCATGGGGGACACAAAGGGTGGTTACTATTATGTTGAGTATGTACAGGTTTTCCACCTACGTACGCTCATTTTTTTAGGTAGTGTGGTTTTAGAGGGTTTGGCTGACTAGTTCAACTATTCTTATTTTGTGTTTTCTCAAGTGATTATCAGGGTGGTGTGGGGTCTAGGGGAGACGACTCATGATTGCACATAGTGCCCTCTTGAGATGTTGACAATAACTTTTGTTACGTGGTTTCAATTCACAGACTCTAGAATTGAGAAAAGACTTCAAATCCTTGATGTAAAAATCATAAGATGTATTTTCCTTGTATGGACTAAGTGTCATTTTGGTCTGATGCATCAAACATGGTTACCTTATTGTTTCTATTCCTTTCATGAGAGGGTGTAATTATGAAGCGAAGGTTTGAGACAACATTATGTAGGACCATATTTGGGTGAAATTCTCATCATGGAGGCTTCGTAGGGGACCCTCCTTCTGGGGTTAGTGTTAATTTGATTCTTAGTAAGGAACAGTGTCAAATCTTGTGCTTTGAATGTGCCAGTGAACACTAGAACTATAGTGTGGCTACGCTCTTTCAAGAGGGCTAGTGGATAAATACTCATGGGAGTGGTCCTTTTGTTCATTTCTCTCTGATACCCCTTCCCTAGTGCTCTAGAGGTCTAGTGGTGATGTTGCATCAATGGTGTCTAGCATGGCAGAGAGCAAGACCTCGAGGCCACTAGGGGAGAGGGTTGTTCAAGTGGGGGTGATTAATGAGGATGTGGCTTGTGGTGTGGATATTGTAGGTGAAGTGACTTGGGATCACACCCAGTTGTTGGGTCGCATAAAGAAACCACCCACAATGGAATCTCTTATAGAACAACTTCGAAGTATCTCGATCACCTTAAAAGCCATTCATCAATAGAGATACAATGATATGAATGAGATTATCACATTCCTTAATGACATAGAGTATAATTAGTGGGACATTTTGGACCAGTTGGGGTTTTTGCATCAGAGCCAACATTGTGGTAGTCAGTGTTTGGAGGACATGGAGGTGTGCCTCACCCACTTTGATTTTCATGTTCACAAGGATCCTAACGCTCAGAAGACCCTGGGTGTTGTTCATGCACCAAACCCTCATCCTTGGTGTATGTTGTCTGTTGGTTTCTTTGTTGTTCTAAATGTGTTTTGGGCTATCTGGATTTTTCATCTGTGGGGTTCTTGTAAAAAATGACATTTTATACTCAATTTTTGCACTGCTCTCCCAAATATCAAATCCGATCGGAGTGAAGCTGGGAGAGCAAGGGGCTTCATGCCTATCTGCTATAACTTTTTGAAGAATTAATGAAAGGATTTTGGCTGACAAAAAAATGTATAAACCCAAGGGATTATTAATATTATAAACCCAAGGGATTAATATTATATATCGAAAGCATTATTAAAATTATAAATTCAAGGAATTAACAAACCCAAGGGATTATTGATATCATAAACCAAAGGGATTGTAAACCCAAGGGAATAATATTAAACCCTAGGATTAATATTATAAACCCTGTGATTACAAACCTTAAAATTATAAACCTTAATATTAATATTATAAATCATGGTTATTAATATTATGAACCTAAGGGATTATAAACCGACAGATTAATATTAAACCTTAGGAATATAAAACCTAAGATTTATGTTATAAATTATAATCCTGAAATTAAAACTTAATATTATAACCCTAATATTCAAAAGCCTTAATATTAAAAACCTAATATTAAACCCCATTTTTGTAATATAACAATGTGATAGTGAATAAATTGCAATGTAATGTAATATGTTCATAGTGATTGTTAGATTGATTGTTGTACTGAGATCATGTTTGTGGCAATGCAATGTTGGAAATATTTCTGTACCATTCTAATATCACAATATTAAATCATAATATAAAACCCTAACATTATAAAACCCAATATAATAATCTCTAAGATTAATATTTTAAGATCTAATATTAAACCTCACTATTATAAATTATAAATCCAATATTAAACCCTAATATTATAAATTCAATATTAAAACCTTGAATATTATAAACTCTAATTTTAAACCCCAATTTTGTAATGTTGCAATGCGACATTGAATAAATTTCAATATAATGTAAGGATGAGACAATGATTGTTAGATAAATTGTTGTATTGAGACAATGTTTGTTGCAATGTGTCATTTGATAGATTTTCATACCATTCCAATGCCACAATAGTAAACACTAATACAAAACCATAACATTAAAAAACCTAATATACTAAACCGTGACATTATTATTATTAACCCTAAGATTATAAAACCTAAGTTCAATATATTAAATCTTATGGTTATAAACCCTAAGATTGATATTATAAACTCAAGGATAAATATTGTTAACCCTAGCCATCCACTATAAGCCTTGATGGTTAACCATGGTTATCCATGATAGTTCACTATAGGTAATTTATATATAGACTATGATTCCTGATGTAAGTATGGTTCACCATGGTAGTCATGTTGACTATTGTTGACTATGACGCCCATATTAACTATAGTTGACCATATTGACTATAGTTAACATGTGTTAATGTATAAATATTATAAATCCTAACACATTCAACCACATTTATCGCTTAGGTTTATAATATTAATCCCTTGGATTTATAATATTAATTCCTGGGTTTATAATATTAATAATACTTTGGTTTATAATATTAATAATCCTTTGGGTTTATTAATGCCTCGAGTTTATAATATAATCAATTGGGTTTATAATATTAATAATCCTTTGGGTTTATTAATCCATTAGGTTTATAATATTAATCCCAAGGGTTTTCAATATTAATCCTTGGGTTTTTTCCTAGCTACTACAACACCCTCCAAAATTTTGGCTTCCACTCATTTTCAGAGCCTTCCTTGGTCTTGTAGACCGTTGTCACAAACATAAAAGCTTATTGCGTGAGATTTTTTGAAGTGTTTTGTTCACTTTTGCATGTTGGGTAAACTGTACTCTTTTGGCATGTTTGGCTATCACATAATGTGTACAAGCCTATTATGATAGTTTCAAAGGTATGCCTTTGTATATATGAGTTTTTCTAACTACTCAAACATCTATCACACTCACTCACAAAGTTATGAGCACTATATTACAAGCGTCGTCACGATCATCCTAAATTTTATCCTAATTGTTGCACTTGTTGTAAATATGTCACACAGAGGGAAATGATTTATTAATATGTTTAGATGATCTATGTTATTGTATCATCAAATTATTCTAAGTGTGTGATCATAGTCAAAGTTCGTCACTAATCTCACCAATCGCACACTTAGCCACTTTCAAGAAAACTTCAAACCAAGCTACCTAGCTTCACCGAGCCTCTCCTGAGTTGTGTACAATGTAATCTTAGCCCTGTAGTTGGGATCTTGTTGCTTGGCATTGTGCAATGTGTAGTTCCTATCTCTCAAGACTATTGCACTGCGCAGTTTCTGTGCCCAAGTCTTGACCTTGACCTCCAAAATTGTGCATTCATGTCCACAACCCAAATTAAGCTGTGCACTTCGCATCCTAAAGCCTCAATACCATGCCCTGAGCCCTCAAACTACGTATTAGATTAACCTCCCTTAACTCTTAGAACTGCGTAGTTATCCCTCCCAAAGTCCATTCCCTTAGCTTGTCCCACTACCTCTGGAAACTACACAGGTTTGTCCCACGGACCTACCTGAGATGTGAACTGTGCAGTATTAGAGCTCAAAATATTTCCCTTAGATGTTGGAAGTGCTCACTGTGCAGTCATTAAGTCTCTCTTCCCAGCCTCTCACTTGTTTCGGGCTGAGTTGGTGGATCATAATGCATCATCTTAGACTAGGGAATTTTCATAATGATGTCATCTCTTTATGAGTGAATTGTAGGAATAGGTGCACTATCATGTCATGACAAGATGATGGAGAAGGAGAAGAAGGAGGGAAGCATGCCTAAAGTCTCTCTTTTACCCAGACTTAGAAGTTGATCGATCAAGAGAAAGCGAAGGGACACTAGTTCGCAACCAATATCCAAGACTGGAGATCATTGAAGACTCTACATCACTAAGCCATGGGGACGTGAAGATAAAGTGTCTTCAAGAAGACATCCAACACTTAGCAGCTATAGTGACTTGACATTGCCACATTATCAAGTAGTCCATGCCAGTAGTGTCATGTCATTTCATGTCATGAGTGGTTATATGCCACATCAATATTGTGGATCATGTATATTGTATTCAAAATGTATTGTGAAGTGGAGGTCCAAAGGACACACATGGAATGTAAAGATTCATGTAAGCTGAAAAGTCATAGGTAGTCAAAGAGTCATGAGGGTAGTCAAAGAGTCATCCTTAGTTATATATACTCCCTCATTGTATGAGCAAAGGACGTTTTCACCTTGGCTCCTCCCACAAGGAATTAAATAGATAAGCTATTTCTTTAAGAACTAAGGAGTGGCTCCAATGCTCCACTACTAGAGCTAGTGATGTACATTGTAAACATGTGTTTTGGAAATTTTACTTAATAACAGAAGCCTTCAAGGCCATCATGTTCTTCATGCATGGATTATGAATGTTTGTAAGACTATTCTATGGATGTTTGTATTTTAGGTTTTCTTTCACATGGTTGAACTATTTCAATTATTTCACTACTTATTTTATTGAGAATGTTCTATAATGGTTTTTATTTTTGTCCCATCCTTGTGGACTCTTCCCAAGGATATTAGACACATCTATCTTCATTTGTTGGTTGTCACGATCATTGCATCCTGTGTGGACTATTATACTAGATGTTAGACGGATCCTTTCGGTTCATGTGTGTCTCTTCTTGGGTGGTACTATTACCTCTCACTTAGAGGCTCACTTTTCTTCACTCTCTGTAGTAGAATAACCTTGACACATTTGCAAATCAACACTCACCCAGAACACCTTCTTGCTTTTCGAAGAAATAATTGCATCCCTCTCTCTTGCTAACAGTTAGAACCAAGGCAAATATTTAAGGGCTTGATAATCAGACCTTTATACCGGATGGGACTCCTACACCAAACAGTTTGAGGTCTAATTGCAATTTCACATTGGGGAGTTCCCCTGAATGTTGGTGTGTCTAGCACCGCCAACATGTTTATAACATTATTAATCCCTTGGGTTTATTATTACCTTACATTTATAATATTGATAATCCCTTGGGTTTATAATATTAATCCCTTTGGTTTGTAATATTAATCCCTTTGGTTTGTAATATTTGGGTTTATAATATTAATGTCAAAGGTTTACAATACTAATCCCTTTGGTTTATTAATCCTTTGGGTTTATAATATTAATCCCAAGGTTTACAACATTAATAATCACTTATGTCTATTAATTCATTGGGTTTATAGTATTAATCCCTTGGGTTTGTTAATCCTTAAGTTTATAATATAAATAAAACAAAATAAAAACAAAGTAAAAAATAGTAACATCATCAAACCATAAAGAAATCCAAAAATTCAAAACATCATATAAATTAGGTAATAACACAATGATAAAATGTTTTACATGGACATATAGAATCAATCATATTGTGTATATGAACAACCATAATAAAAATATATGAATTATTATTGTTATATTATATTTAAGAAAATAAAATAAAAAATGTAATTGTTATATTTTTCAACAATTATGAACTTTAATATAGTGTGAAATAATTTAATTTATATAAAAATTATGTTAAAATTGTAAATATTAATTAATAAAATGGCAAAATTTTAATGTATTGAAGATATTTTATAAACAAAATTTTGTATGTAATTCAAAAAATATAATTCTGTAGAAAATCGTAAACTAAATTTCAATAATAATTAAAAGAAAAGAAAATATTTAATTTACTACCAATATAAAATATAAATTTATCGTCCCATATCCCCAAAGTGTAAAAACATTTTATTGTTGAGGGACTGCCCCACAGTAAGAAGCACTTCAACCAAAACCCATCCTTACAGCCTTTTAATTTTGTTTTTTTATTGTAAAGGAATAACCAAGTCCCAATAATTACAAAATTTTCTCAGAAAAAAGTATATCCAACAAATCCACAAAACCAAACCCCTCATTGTTGTAGATTGGTAAGATTTTGGAAAAACTTTTCTACTAGTGGATATCACCTTGAAACACTAGTCCTCTGAAACCCTCATTGTTGTATGTGAGTAAGATTTTGACAAAACCTTTCTATTTATGGATATCACCTTGAACCACTAACCCTCTATATTATCATCCGTGGAGAAACCAACATCCCTGACAAAGATGCGATGCTTTGTCAAAACTGCTGGACTAGAGCTCCCATCTAAGCACAATAATTTCCCGTTACCATCTCTCGACAAATTGGTCACAATTTATAGGTTTGAATTGGAGACAATGATGTTTTTTAATGAAGAGAAATAATGACTTAAAATTGCAACAAGGTTGTACCCTTTAAATCCTATGCAAAGACAATATCCAAGAAGACCAATAGGACCTTTACTCACATTGTAGCGCCATCTACTACCATTAGCACTGGAGGAACCCTGTGTAATGTTGTTATATGTTGTAGATTCAAGGTAGGTCCTAGTTGCAGGATGGTAGATTATTTGATTAAAGGTGTCTGATGAGAAGTAGGGATCTGGAATATACAATATGCATATTAATAATGATAATTTTATGTTGTAAAGAAATTAATTTAACCATGTTGAAATATTTTGTAATTTAATTGACTTTTAATCTGGCTTCATGTTCATGCGATTATAATCAACCATTCGAAGCACATTATGTATGATTAAAGAAAACTAGGAAAGTGAATTTATGTCCTTTTATAACCTTGAATTGGTTGTTATATCATCTTAAGTCATGCAATAAAGCTTGGGTTCGTGAGCCCATTCCATTTCTCGTTCAACACACTACAAGTATCAAATTTTCCAAGTTGTCCATGTCAGAAATAAAGAACAAGAAAAAATTAATGTATATGTTATCATTTTCATTTTTTCCTCTTTGATTGATCCAGAAGTCATTGATAAACAAAAGTGTCGTTGAGGTCCCATTAACTGAACCTACCAAGAAGTCAACCCAACTTTTCGCCCAAACGATTGTATGACCAATTAGAAATGGACAATAGTAGAAACCGACGAAACAAAGTGTTGGCTCTTACACTTTAACCACCATGATGATCATAATATAATAGCAAAGTGATGACTCTTCCACTTCCACACGGTGCTTCAGTCACCATTTTACAAACTAGCACAACCACATTAATAAATGTGGTTGATATATGATGTAGGTGTCAACTTAATATATGCTATAATATATTATAAACCTAATATGCTAAATTGATATATAAAATCTAAGATTAATATAAAAAATTGTAGGAATATAAAGTCAGGGAATCATAAACCTCAAGGATGATTAATATTATAAACCCAAGGAATTAAGAAACCAATGGGATTAATATTATAAACCCAGAAGATCAATAAACTAAGGAATTAATAAACCCAAGGAATAAATATTTAAAAAAGGGAATAATAATAAATCAAAGGAATTAATATTAAAAACCCAAGGCATTATTAATATTACAAATCTAAGAAATATTTAAAGGCAATATATTAACATTAAAAACCCTTGGGATTATATTAAAAACCCAAAAGATTATTAATATTACAAACCCAAGCATAAATATTCCCTAGGTTTAATATTATTCCCTTGGGTTTACAATATCAATCCCTTGGGTTTATTAATCTAAGGGTTCATATTCCTAGAGTTTATAATCCTAATAGGATTAGTATTATAAACACAAGGGATTGGTATGTAAAACTAAAGGGATTAATAAACCCTTTGGATTGTTATTATAAACGTAAGAGATTTTTTTTTTATAAGCTTGACAGGACTACATCTTCATCACGTCCAATATATCACCCCGATCGGGGCGGGGAATGGAACCACTGACTTCACATTAAGGAGTGCCTTAACAAGGCACCCGATCACCATCTATCCAACACATCGTGGACATAAACGTAAGAGATTAATAATATTATATACCAAAGTAATTTATATTATAAACCATATCATTAATATTAAACACTAGGAATATGAAACCTTAGATTAATAAATCCAAGGAACTAATAAAGCCAAGAGTTTAACCCAAGGGATTAATATTTTTAAACTAAGGTATATAAAGGCTAAGATAAATTTTATAAACCCTAAAACAAACATGGTTGACCATGGTTGACCATCATAGATTTTCATACTAAGATAATATTTGTCAAGATATTTGAGATAATATTGGACCATGGTAGACCATAATTGACCATGGTCGACGATGTTTGACCAATTTTGACCATTATTAATCATTGTTGACCATGGTTGACCATGATTGATTTCCATATTGAGCAAATATTTGTCATAGACCTAAGGGATTTATGTTAAACCCTAGGATTAATATTATAAAACCTATCGATAATATATTACCCTTAGAATATGAACCCTTAGATTAATTAACCCAAGAGATTGATATTATAAACCCAAGGAACTAATAAACCCACGGGATTAATACTAAAAACCTAAGGGATTAATATTGTAAAACCAAAGAATATAAACTCTAAGATAAATATTATAAACCTTAAAAGAAACATGGTTGATTTTCATAATGAGACATTCTTTCTCATAATGCAACATCAAACCATAGTTAACCATGATTTATTTTCATATTGAGAGAGTTTTTGTTACAATGTGGCATTGGACCATGGCTAATTTTCATATTGAGACAATGTTTGTCACAATGTTGGACCATGGTTCACCATGGACGACCATGATTGTCACAATGTGACATTGACCATCAAACAATATTTATCACAATCCAGCCATGGTTAACAATGTTTTATTTTCATATTGAGGCAATATTTGTCACAATGCAACATTGGACCATGGTTGATGATCGTTGATTTTCACATTGAGACAATATTTGTCACAATGTGACATTGGACCGTGGTTGACCATGGATGACCATGGTTATTGACATGGATGGCCATGATTGACCATGGAGAACCATGGTTGACTTTCATATTGAGGCAATCTTTGTCATAATGCAACGTTGGACCATGGTTGTCACAATGTGAAATTGGACCATTAGACAATATTTGTCACAATGTGACTATGGCTAACCATGATTAACCATGGTTGACCATGGTTGATTTTCATATTAAGACAATATTTGTCACAATGTGACATTAAACCATTGTTGATCATTGTTGATTTTCATATTGAGACATTCTCTATCACAATGTGACGTTGCACCATGGTTGACCATGATTGATTTTCATATTGAGAGAATTTTTGTCACAATGTCACGTTGGACCCTAGTTGACCATGATTTACCATGGTTGATGATGGTTAATTTTCATATTGAGACAATATTGGTCACACTGTGATGTTGGACCATGGTTATTCACCATGATTGGAGTTTAGATTGAGACAACCTTTGTCACTGACATTGGACAATGATTGATTTTCATATTGAGACAATCTTTATTAGAATGTGATGTGATGCAGGAGCATTCAGACTTAGCCAACCATGTGATTGTGTGTTCACATGTTGTGGCTAACATGAGATGAATTTCATTGACTCGAGTGGTCAAAATCAGTTTTAGTAGAGAGGGTTGGATCTCTCGAATTTGTCTTTACATTAATTATTGTAATAATTAGATCATTATATTATTTTTAGACAAGGATAAAAGTTGTTAGTATAGGTGTGTGTCAAAGCTTGAGATTATGGATTTAATGGTTGAATTGATAAAAATAGAGATTGAGTTGTTAATGCAGTTAGGATAGGATTTGATTCATAAAAGGAAAAAGAATGTAATGACATAGAGGTTAGGTGACCGAGATAGAGTGAGTAAGCGAGAGTTTGAGTGATAGAGATAGGGTTTGAGATTGAAACAGAGGTTAGAAAAACTGTTGCAATTGAGCCAAGAGGGCCAGGACTATGTAATTTCCATTTTTTCGAATAATTGATTAAGTGTGGTGTGGACGCACTATTCTAGTGTAGAAATTCTCTTATGACTGTGTATCGGCATTCTGGACGATAATCAGGTATTTTCCTCTGTTTATAGATTTTATTTATAAATCTCAGTCTATTTGTATTAATGGTTAATATTGTACTTAAGCGCTAAACCTTTACTTAAAGCTCCTTTATTAAAGTATGGATTAAGCACATGGGTTGTATTTCCTAAGTGGGAAGCAATATCTCACGTTCCCTAAAGGTTGTAAATGGTATTGGGAAATTTCACGCGATTACCTTTAGCGGTCGACACGTAGCACGAGAAAACAACTTTTCTCGCGCGCTCCCGACTTGATATCGGTTGTGCGAGAATCCGCACGAGATTGCGCGACAGCCGTTTGATTGGACAGGTCACATCGATAGTGGAGATCATCCCAGTTAGTTGGTGAGCAAACGACTCGATATCTATTGGATCTAGGGAAGTGATATCAACAGCGCGGATTAAAGCGCTTGTCAAAAGGGAAAGTCAACGAGGGACTAATGGTGATTAGTCAGATAAGTAGACCCTTAGGGGGGAAACCATGTACAGAATTTGTTTAAGCGCAGCTGATGGGTTACAAAGTTAACCAGTAGTCCAATTACAAAATACCACCTCATTTTCGTCACCCTCCTACATCATTTTGGTATCAGAGCCCAGAGATTAAGTTTTTCTACAGTAAACATGCCACCAAGGAGAGAAGGAGGCATAGGTCAGCGGAAACTTGTATCGAACGCAGTTTTGCTGGATGAGATCCAAAATATGCATACAAGGATGGAGATAATGGAGACTACTCAGAGGAGAGAACCTAATGAAGGAGATGCCAGTGCTGCAGAAGAATCTTCCAAGGAAGAAGAAGATGATGAAAGTGACACTGCCAAAGTTATCAAGATATTAGCCAAAGAAAGTGGAAGACCAGAGGTGGAAATACCTCTGTATGACGGGAATCTCAATGTATAAGAATTGATGGACTAGATCAGTTCATTAGACAAGTATTTTGACTATGAGGAGGTTGATGATAAAAAGAAGATGAAATTTGCAGTTACCAGATTGAAGGGTCATGCAGTTATCTGGTGGGATGAACTACAAATATCCAGAGCAAGAAAATGGAAGTCTAAGATGAAAAAATGGGATAAAATGGTGAGTAGGTTGAAATGTAATTCATGCCAAAATATTATCAATTAAATATTTTCAGACAATTACAAAACTTGAGGTAGAAAGGAATGACTGTCAAAGAATACACATAAGAGTTTTATAAGTTGAGCACTAGAGAAGGACATGCAAAGGATGATGTAGAAAAGGTAGCCAGATACATAAATGGGTTGAGATATAACATACAGGATGAAATCAACTTGTTGAGTCTGAAGACAATTGAAAATGCCTATCAATCAACTTTGAAGGTACAAGAGAAGATGTTGAGGAAGAAAAATCAAAGGAACAAAGGGAAAAGTTCAGCAAGAGGTAGAGGAACTACCAAACCAAGATTTCAGCACCATCAGAGTGAAGTAGGAAGTTCAAGCAGTAGACCACCACAGAGATGAGACATTAGTAGAGGAAGATTTACACCCAGAGGAAGAGACATTCGGTGTTACACATGTGGAGAATGGGGACATGGATCATGGGACTATCCTCATAATAAAGTAACAAATCATAGGAATGTGAATGTGGCTAAGCCAAAGGAAGAAAAACCTCAAATTGCAGACAAGGAAGAATCACCTAAAGTAGGAGAATCCTTGTTGTTGAAAAGGGTACTGCTTAAGGCAGAGAAAGAGACAAGAGAACCAACTCAGGGGAAGAGTTTATTTAGAACTACATGCATGTGCAAAGGAAAATGTTGTAAAATAATAATTGATAGTGGAAGCACTGATAACCTTGTTTCTACAAAAATGGTGGACAAGTTAGGACTAGTGAAAACAGTACACCCTATTCCTTACAAAGTATCATGGTTGCAAAAAGGACATCAGCTTATTGTGATAGAACAATGCAAGGTAGAGATACATATTGGTACTTATAAGGATATGATATTGTTTGATGTAATTCCAATGGATGTATGCCATGTGTTGCTGGGAATACCTTGGCAGTTTGATTGGAAAGCTATTCATGATGGGAGAAGAAATACTTATACTCTGGAGAAGAATGGAAATAAACACACACTGCTGCCATTGAAGGATGAAGCAGGCAAAGAAGCGTCTAGAAATAGTGTTATGCTAATGAGTTGGAAATAATTGCTGCAAGAAGAGTTTATTCAGAACTACATGAAAGTGCAAAAGGAAAATGTTGTAAAGTAATAATTGATAGTGGAAGCACTGATAACCTTGTTTCTACAAAAATGGTGGACAAGTTAAGACTAGTGAAAATAGTACACCCTATTCCTTACAAAGTATCATGGTTGCAAAAAGGACATCAGCTTATTGTGACAGAACAATGCAAGGTAGAGATACATAATGGTACTTACAAGGATCTCATATTGTGTGATGTAATGCCAATGGATGTATGCCATGTGTTGCTAGGAATACCTTGGCAGTTTGATTGGAAAGCTATTTATGATGGGAGAAGAAATACTTACACTCTGGAGAATAATGGAAATAAACACACACTGCTACCATTGAAGGATGAAGCAAGAAAAGAAGCGTATGGAAATAGTGTTATGCTGATGAGTGGGAAAGAATTGCTACAAGAAGTCAAGAAGTATGAATAGATGCATTTTACTGTCATAAGGAGACCTAAGGTAAGTTTAACTTCCACAAACTTAGATGATTTATCTGAAGAAATCAAAACTTTGTTGAATGATTTGGTTGATATTATTGTGGATGAGTTGCCAAATGCATTACCATCAATCAAGAGTATTAGTCATCATATTGATCTAATACCTGGAGCAAGTTTTCCAAACAAATCAGCATATAGGTTAACTCCTCAAGAAAATGCAAAAGTTGGAAGACAAGTAAAGGAATCGATGGATAAGGGATTAATCAGAGAAAGTTTTAGTCCATGTGTTGTACCAATAGTACTCAGTCCAAAGAAAGTTGGTGAATGGCGTATGTGTAAAGATTCTAGAGCCATAAACAAGATTACTATCAGGTATAGATTTCCTTTACCACACATGGATGATTTGATGGATTGTTTAAGTGGGTCAAAGTACTTTTCTAAAATAGATCTGAAGAGTGGATATCATCAAATAAGGATTACGGAAGGAGATGAATGGAAGACTACATTTAAAACAAATAGTGGCTTGTATGAATGGTTAGTGATGCCTTTTGGACTCACTAATGCACCTAGAACATTCATGAGATTAATGAATGAAGTATTGAAGGAATATGTAGCCAAGTTTGTCATTGTTTATCTTGATGATATTTTAGTTTTCAGTAGAAGAAAAGAAGCACATCTGGAGCATATTAAGTTGGTTTTAAGAACTCTATAGAAAGAGGAACCGCTGATAAATCTAAAGAAATGTAGCTTCATGAAAGAAGAATCAATCTATTTGGAATTTGTAGTTTCTAAAGAAGGTTTGAAAATGGATCCAGAGAAAGTCCAAGAAATTTGGAACTGGCCTACTCCAAGAAACATATTTGAGGTAAGAAGCTTTCATGGTCTTCCAAGTTTTTATTGAAAATTTATTAGAAGTTTTAGTCAGATTTGTGCACCAATTATTGAAACAATCAAAGAGACTAATAAGCCATTCAAGTGTACAGAAGTAGCATACCGAAATTTTAAGTTGCTGAAGAAGAAAATTACAGAGAAACCAATTTTAGCTTTACCTTATTTTGGAAAAGTTTTTCAAGTTGAAACTAATGCTAGTGGAGTCGCAATTGGAGCAGTTTTGAGTCAAGAACAGAGACAAATAGCCTACTTTACTGAGAAACTAAATGAATCTAAGAAGAAGTATTCTTCTTATGATAAATAATTTGATACTATTGTGCAAGCTTAAAAAAATGGAGACATGATTTGCTACCAAAGGAGTTTGTATTTTACTCTAACAATCAGACATTGCAATTCATAAACAACCAGCTAAAATTGAACCAGAAACGTGCCAAGTGGGTAGAGTTTTTACAGAGCTTCACTTTTGTGATAAAACACACAAGTGGTAAGTTGAATAAAGTTGTTGATGCTTTGAACAGGGTAAATTTCATTGTACAAGAATTAAGAGTTCATGTTGTAGGATTTGAAGAAATGGTTGATATGTATAAAGATGATGTAGAATTCAAAGATATTTATGCAGTTGTACAAAATCTAATAGTTCATAATACAAGTTAGTGGTTAGATTATCTTATCCAAGGAGGTTTACTATTTAAAGGTAACAAATTGTGCATTCCCAAATGTTCTATGAGGGAAAACATAATCAAGGAGAAACACAATGGAGGATTATTTGGTCACTTTGGACAAGACAAAACCTTTCCTCAAGTGAATTCTTTTTACTATTGGCCAAAGATGCCAACTGATGTTAAGAAATTTGTTGAGAAGTGTAGAATTTGTCAACATGCTAAAGGGAGAAGCCAAAATACAGGATTGTACCAACCATTGCCAATACCAGACCAACCATGGGATGCAATTAGTATGGACTTTGTTTTTGGGTTACCTAGAACTCAAAGAGGGAATGATTGCATTTACGTTGTGGTAGATAGATTTTTCAAAATGGCACATTTCATTGCATGTAAAAGGACTAGTGATGCAACACATATTGCTAATCTGTTTTTTCAGAAGATGTAAGGTTACATGGATTGTCTATAAGTATTGTGTCTGATAGGGATACAAAGTTTGTTGGGAATTTCTGGAGAACTATTTAGAAGAAACTAGGTGCCAACCTTAGTTTTAGTTCAACATATCACCCTCAAATAGATTGACAGACCGAAGTGGTAAACAAAAGCTTGGGAAACATACTGAGAAGTTTAGTGTATAACAATTCTAAGTAGTGGGATTTGGCACTTTCTCAAGCTGAGTTTGTATAATGACACTCCAAACCGAAGTACTGGGATGAGTTTGTTTTAGATTGCTTTTGGAATGAATCCAAGAGACATGTATGAGCTCAGAAATTTGGGTAAACAGGAGACAAGAAGTGAAAACGCTGAAGAGTTTGTAGAGTAGATGTAGAAACTATAGGAAGATGTCAAAAGAAGATTGCAGGAAAGTAGTGGCAAATAAAAACAGAGAGTTGATATGAAAAGAAGAGAAAAGGAATTCCAAGTGGGGGATCTAGTGATGGTATACTTAAGAAAAGGAAGATTTTTTATTGAGACTTAGAATAAACTAAAGATGAAAAAGATAGGACCATGGAGAATTGTGAGGAAGTTTTCAACTAATTCTTATGAAATTGAATTTCCAGAAGGAATTGGAATATCACCTATCTTCAATGTTGCATATTTTTATCCATACAAAGAGACAGAGACAGAGATACAAAAGGAACCTACTGAAGATGAAGTTCAAACTTTAAACTGGGAAGAACAAATGCCAAAGATAGTCAAGAAAGAGGTGGAAGCTATTTTGGAGAAAAGAGTATCCAAAAGAACCAGAGGACAGGTGTATTTTCAGTATCTAGTCAAGTGGAAGGGACAACCGATGGAAGATGCCAGTTGGTTAACAATAGCAGAATTACAGATATATGGATTCAATCCTAAAGGTTTTATGAAGAATTATTTTCTTCGCCAGGAGTCTGATGTAGTAGCATCCGGACTTAGCCAACAATGTAATTGTGTGTTCACATATTGTGGCTAACATGAGATGAATTTTATTGACCTGAGTGGTCAAAATCAGTTTTAATAGAGAGGGTTGCATTTGCCGAATTTATCTTTACTTTAATTATTGCAATAATTAGATCACTATATTATTTTTAGACTAAGAGAAAAGTTCTTAGTATAGGTGTGTATCAGAGCATGAGAATAGGGATTTAATGGTTGAACTGATAAAAATAGAGATTGAGTTGTCAATGCAGTTAGGATAGGATTTGATTCATAAAAGGAAAACGATTGTAATGACAGAGAGGTTAGATGATCGAGATAGAGTGAGAAAGCGAGATTTTGAGTGACAAACATAGGGTTTGAGATTGAAACAGAGGTCAAAAAAATTGTTGTAATCCAGCCGAGAGGGCCAAGACTCTGTAATTTCAATTTTGATGAATAATTGATTAAGTGTGGTGTGGATGCACTATTCTGGTGCAGAAATTATCTTATCATTGTGTATCAGAATTCTAGACCCTAATCAAGTATTTTCCTTTGTTTATACATTTTATTTATAAATCTCAGTTGATTCGTATTAAGGGTTAATATTGTACTTAAGCGCTAAACCTTTCCTTAAAGCACCATTCTTAAAGTATGAGTTAATCACGTGGGTTGTATTTCATAAGTAGGAAGCAATATATCGCACACCCTAAAGGTTGTAAATGACATTGGGAAATGTCGCGCGATTACCTTTAGCATTCAACACGTAGCACGAGAAAACCACTTTTCTCATGTGCTTCCGACTTGATATGGGTTGTTCAAGAATCTGCATGATATTGTGCGACAACCATTCGATTGGACGGGTCACATTGATGGTGGAGATCATCCGAGTTAGTTGGTGAGTGGACGACGCAATATCCACTGGATCTGGGGAAGTGAGATCAACAACACGGATTGAAGTGCTTGATAAAAGGGAAATTCAACAAGGGACCAATGGTGATTGGTCAGATAAGCGGGACCCTCAAGGGGGAAAACCACATGCATAATCTATTTAAGCGCAACTGATTGGTTACAAAGTTAACCAGTAGTCTAATTACAGACTACCACCTCATTTTCGTCAACCTCCTACATCATGATGTTGGACCATGGTTGACCATGGTGGACAATGACTAACCATGGTTAACCATGGTTGATTTTAATATTAAGACAATCTTTGCAACAATACGACATTGGACCATGGTTGACCATATTTGATAATGGTTGTTGAAATGTAGCGTTGGACCATGAGATAATATTTGTCACAATGTTACCTTGGTTGACCATGACTGACCATAGCTAGGCATGGTTGATTTTCATATTAAGACAAGATTTGCCACATCCGACATTGGACCATGGTTGACTATAGTTGACCATGATTGTTGAAATGTAGCATTGGACCACGAGACAATATTTGTCACAATGTTACCATGGTTGACCATGACTGATTTTCATATTGAGAAAATATTTATGAAAATACAACATTGGACCATGGTTGACCATGATTGATTTTCATATTGAGAAAATATTTCTGACAATACAACATTAGACCATGGTTGACCATGGTGGATATTCATAATGAGACAATCTTCATCACAACATGGTGTTGGACCATGGTACACCATAATTGACCATGGTCGACTATGTTTGACCAATGTTGACCATGATTGACCATGGTTAACCATGGTTAACCATATTTTACCATGATTTATTTCCATATTAAGAAGCTATTTGTCACAAACCCGTATTGGGATTATTATAAACCTAAGAGATTAATAAGCTCAAGGGATTAATCCTAAAAATGCAAGGGATTAATAAACCCAAGGATTTTATATTATAAACCCAAGGGATTTATATTAAACCCTAGGAATAATATTATAAACTTTATTAATAATATTATACCCTAGGAATATGAATCCTTAGATTAATAAACCCAAGGGATTAATATTTAAACCCAAGGCATATAAACCCTAAGATAAATATTATAAACCCTAAGACAAACTTGGTTGAACATGATTGACCATTGTTGATTTTCATATTGATACAACCTTTGCCACAATGCGACGTTGAACCATGGTTGACCATGATTTAGAAAGGTCATAATTAGTAAAGGTGGTTGACCATGGTTGACGATAATTTGACCATGATTCAGAAATCGAAACATGGTTTCACCATGTTTGACCATGTCTGAGACAATCTTTGTCACAATATGGCCATGGTTATTGACCATGGCTAAACACGATTAAGCATGTTGAATTTAGGCTTCTATGATCCATAACAAGTTTATTGAGAGAGGTTTCGACGAAAATCACATCATAAGTTTATTAAGAGATGTTTCGGTGAAAATCACATCATCAATCATTTGTCGACGTGCTTCGAACCAACAAGTGTGGTTCATCATCAGGACAAGTTGAAGAACCAGAGCAAGGTTGCATGTTAAATAGAGAGAGCAGATCATACAACAACTATATTTGACTAGGAAACAACTATAATACACTGGAAAATGGCTAAATCTAACTGGATTGGACCAAGGGATAGGGAAAAATCAATTAATTTATAAGTTAGTTATGTTATATTTATTACCATATTTTAATTAAAGTAATTTATTATATTTAACTACTAATGACCATGGTTCATTTTCATATTGAGGCAATATTTGTCGCAATGCGACATTGGACCATGATTGACCATTTTTTATTTTCGTATTGAGACAATCTTTGTCATAATGTGATGTTGGACCATGGCTGACCATGATTGATTTCCATATTGGGAGGATTTTTGTCACAATGTGACATGGGACCCTAATTGACCATGATTGACCATGGTTAATTTTCATATTGAGATAATATTTGTAACAATGTCATGTTGGACCATGGTTGACCATTTATGACCATGGTTATTGACCATGGATGGCCATGATTGGCCATGGTTGATGATGGTTGACCATGGTTGGCGTTCAGATTGAGACAATCTTTGCCGCAATGTGACATTGGATCGTGATTGACCATGATTGATTTTCATATTGAGACAATCTTTGTTAGAATGTGATATTAGACCATAGTGGATCGTGATTGACCATGGTTAACCAAGGTATGTAAACCCTAAGATAAATATTATAAACCCTAAAATAAACATGGTTGACCATTGTTTACCATGGTTTATTTTCATATTGAGACAATATTTGTCACAATGCGACGTTGGACAATAGTTGATAAACCTAATGATTTATATTAAATCCAAAGATGAATATTATAAATGCAAGGGAATAATAAACCCAAGGGAATAGTATTGAACACAAGGAATTAATATTATAAAACCAAGGTATGCAAACCTTAAGAAAAATATTATAAACCCTAAAATAAACATGGTTGACCATGGTTCATTTTCATATTGAGACAATATTTGTCACAATGCGACTTTGGACCATGGTTTACCATAGTTGACCATGATTAATTATCATATGGAGACAGTCTTTGTCACAATATGACATTAAACCCAAGGGATTAATATTATAAACCCAAGATATATCAACCCTAAGATAAATATTATAAATCTTAAAATAACCATGGTTGGCCATGGTTGACGATGATTGATCATGGTTGATGATGGTTGACCATGGTTGACAATGGTTGACGATGTTTGACCATGGTTGACGATGCTTGACTATGGTTAACGATGTTTGTCCATGGTTAACAATGGTTGACCATGGTTGAGCATAGTTATAAACCATGATTGGCCATGATTATAAACCCAAGGGAGTATTATTGAATAATGGTTGACCATGGTTGACCATTTTTATAAACCTAAGAGTTTTATATTGAACCCTAGGATTAGTATTATAAACACTATCATTAATATTATAGCTTAGGAATATGAACCCTTATATTAATCAACCCAAGAGATTGATCTTATAAACCCAAGGGAATAATATTAAATCCAAGGGATTAATATTGTAAATCCAAGGTAGGTTAACCCTCAGATAAATACTATAAACCCTAAAATAAACATGGTTGACCATGGTTGATGATGGTTGACCATGGATGATGATCGTTAACCGTGATTGATGATGGCTGACAATGGTTGACTGTGATTAATCATGGTTGATGATGGTTGATTAACATATTGAGACAATCTTTGTTATAATGAGACATTGAACCATGGTTGAACATGACGATAAACCCAAGGGATTTTTATTAAACCCTAAGATTAATATTATAAACCCTATGATCAATATTATACCCTAGGAATATGAACCCTTAGATTAATAAATCTGAGGGACTAATAAATCCAAGGGTTTAATATTAAAACCCAAGGGGTCAATATTATGAACCCAAGGTATACTAACCTTTAGATAAATAATATAAACCCTAAAATAAGCATCATTGACCATAGTTGACAATATTTTACTTGTCCTAGGGTTAAAATATTAATTATTAATAATTAATAATTAATTTAATCAATTATCATTTAATTATAATTATTGTAATTAATAATTAATTATTTTTAAATATTATTAATATAATTATTATTAATGATGATGATGATTATTATTATCACTATTATGAGAGGTCGAAAACCCACAACAAGAGAGGCCCACAACCATAAGAGGCTAGATATAAAGATAGAAAATTTCTTTCAACATCATAATTCATTTACATCATTTACAAAGAGATTGACGAATTAAGCTACCCATTTTATTATATATAATTATTAGAAATAAAAAATATAATGTTTTTAATATCTTAACATAAAAGCCATATATAATTTTTATAGTTTTCTAATAACATATAATGTTTATTTTTTATAATTTTTAATAATATAATAAATTATAATTAAAATATATTTCAATATTATTAATAAATTAATTATTTTAATATAAAAACAATAATAATTAAATATTATAATTAAAACATTTAATAATATGGTATTTAAAAAAAGACTTCTTTCCATAATCAATCTATGATTAATGATATATATTATTCTTTCCCACACAATTGTTAACAAACTGAAGAATCAACTTTATTGATGAATTGGACAACTCACAGGTGAGGAGCTCCATCTGGAGACTGCCTCTAGAAAAATGCTCTACATAAAATCATCTTACAATAAAAAATATATATAGTGTTCACACATCTAGGGAAGTTAGAACAACTGCCTAAGAAGTAGGAACTAATTCCTAATCTGAGGCTCTAATGAACCTAATCTCTCCAGATTTACATATTCTCCAATATCTTCAACACGCCCCTTAATGGAGAAAGGGGTTGTCAAGTATTCCTCACATTTCCCTAAACAATTCAAACTTGGTTCTACCAAGAAGCTTAGTAAATATATCAGCTACATTTTCACATTAATTACAGTATTCAACACATATTTCCTTTGACTACACCTTTTTCCTGACAAAATGAAATTGCGTATTGTGTGCTTAGCGTTTTTATGGAAGACCAGATTATAAGCAAGTTTGATAGAACTTTGATTATCACATTTGATAACCATGGCTTATGTTTTCTCTTCCCTTGCATATTGGAGAAGTCCTCCTAACCAAACTACTTCACATACTACTACACACATGGCTTGATATTCTACTTCTACCGAGGATAAGGCTACAATATGCTACTTTTTATTGCACCATGAAATAACCCCAAATCCAATGATGAAGGCATATCCTATAATGGATCTTCGATCATCCAAGTTTCCTACCTAATTAGTCTATAGATCCTACTAGTCTAACATCTGACAAATGGATGAGAATATAAAATGACAAAATATAAGGTTCCCTGTAGATACCTTAGCACTCTCTTTTCTGCAACCCAATGGTTCTCATGAGGCTGAGACATATACTGGCTCAATAGAGTGAGTACATAAGCCAGATCAGGCCTAGTTGTAGTCAAATAGATGAGACTCCCAACCAGCTTTCTATACAATGTTGCTTCTGCCTCTTTCCAACCATCATTAACCTGTAATTTGTTGTTCTATTGTAGTGGTGCAAATGCAGCCTTACACTAATCCATTTTAAACTCGTTCAAAAAAACTCTTGAAATACTTACATTAGGACAAGAAAGTTTGGCCTGAATCTCTCCAGACTTCTAAGCCCAAACAATAATGCAGCTCTCCAAAGTCTTTCATTTCGAACGTCTGTGATAATTGTTGCTTGATTTATTCAATGAGTTTGCCTACATTTCTTGTCATAATCAGATCATCTACATACAAAGAAATCAATACAATCCACCCTTCATCATCATACACAGTATACAAATTAGGATAATTTTTGCTCCTGATATACCCATTCTTAAGAAATAATGAATCTATTTTGTTATACCAGGATCTGGGAACCTGTTTTAGTCCATATAAATCCTTCTTTAATTTGGAGACTAAATGCTCTTTCTCTTTCTTTACAAATCCCTTTGGTTGCATTAGATATACTTCCTCTTTCACATATCCATTTAGGAAAGCAGACTTTACATCTAGCTAGTGTATTTTCAGTGGTTTTAGGTAGGTAATGCAATAATCATTCTAATTGCATTTAATTTAGCTACCGGGGTGAAGGTTTCTTCATAATGTATACCTTCTTTTTGGGAATACCCCTTTTCAACCAACCTAGCTTTATATTTATCTATAGATCCGTCTACTTTAAACTTTAATTTTTATAGCCATCTACACCCTATGGGTTGTTTTCCCTTAGGAAGCTGAACTAAATCCTAGGTATTATTTTTAGTGATAGATTCATATTCCTTTTGCATTTCTTCCCTCCATTCATTACTTTGACTAGCTTAATTAAAATTAAAAGTTTCAACAATGTTCAACATACTAGTAATGAGTGCATGATCCCTGTATCTGCCTGGCAATTGTATCTGCCTACTTGATATTCTCAGTGGGGGAGTGGATTCAAACCTGTTCTGATCTCCCCTCCGTGGACTAGTTTCAAACTTGATTTGATCAGCCACTTCTTCTTTCTCTTGTTGTTGTTTTTGTTGTTGTCACCAACCCCTGTTTCATCACCTTCTTCTAATAGTAAAGGAACATTCCATTCTTCATCACTACGAACAAGGTTCCCATCATCTACCTGTTCATGAAATACCACATCTCTGCTTGCAAACACCTTGTGAATTGAAGGATTAAACAACTTATAAGCCTTAAACTCACTATAGTATCCAACAAAAGTACACTTAATGGCTTTTGAATCTAACTTCTTCCTATCTTCTTTTGAGACATGAGCAAAATCCTTACATCTAAAGACTCTAAGATGAATTACTGTAAACCTAAAGCCAAACAATGCTTCTAAAGGAGTTTTATAATCCAAACACTTAGTAGGACTGCTATTCTTAAAATACATTGCAGTGTTTGCAGCTTCTTCCCAAAAACCATTGGTCAGATTCTTACTTTTCAACATACTGCGGGCACACTCCACAAGGGTTCTATTTTTCCTTTCCAAAACCTCATTTTCTTGAGGAATGTAAGGTGTTGTGAATTGTTGTTGTATTCCATGTTATTTTTAGTATTTGATGAAGTGACCCTTATTGAATTCTCCACGGGTCTGAGCAGAGAATTTTGATGAACTTTCCTGTTTGTTTCTCAATCATACTTCTAAATTGCTTGAAGTATTCAAAAGCATGACTTTTCTACTTGAGGAAATACACCTAGGTGAACCTTGTACATCATCAACAAAAATAAGAAAATAGTAGGCCCATCCTAATAATCTTGCCTGCATTGGCTCACATAGATCAATGTGTACAAGTTCAAGTATATCCCTCTGCTTCCTATCAACAATAGTAAGAAATTCATATCTATGTAATTTACCAAGGCCACATGCTTCATAGTCAATGTGCATGCTCTTCAAAAATAGGAAGACCATTCACCATACCTTTTTTCTAAAGAAGTAATAGGTCACTGAGTTTTATATGCGTAAATCTTTGATGCGATAGATTCTCTACAAACATGGATGATGATGCCAACGCTTGATGTGATGCACTTTTGACATCCAGTTTATAAAATCCTCCTACACGTACACTTGTTGCAATGGACTTCATCTGATCCAGCATGTCTTTGATTACACAATGATATTTAAGGAACTCTACCTTAAGAACCTGATCTGTTATTCTAGATATACAAATTAGGTTCTTTTTTATCCCCAATATGTACATAACATCATGAATATGCCTAATGTTTCCATCTGGGAGTACGACAGGGACATCACCATATCCCTTGATTTCATACCATGTATTGTTTCCAAGGTGGACCATCATACCAGTGTTGGATTCTCTGAAATTTTTAAATCATTTCCTCTTACCTGTCATATGGGAGGAGGCTCCTGAGTCCACGAACTAGATTTCTACTTCATCCTCCTTAATTGATAGCGCAGAATCAGATACAAACAATCTGATATTTGAATTTTGATCTGCCTCAGCCAGATGGCATACATTCTTCTTATGTCTCTCTTGACCTTCATCAAACTTCTTCTTCTGACAATGTTTAGACATATGACCAAATTTATAGCAATAAAAACATTTTCGTCAGAAATCACTTTTGTTTGGAGACATACCTTGAGATGAAGGTGGCTTTCTTTGCGGGGTTCATCCACTTTTGTGTGCTTCATTTGTCTTTCCTTTGAAGGGCTTTTTCTTTTTCAATAGGGCAAGGTCTAAGCTCTAGGGTTTTATGGTCATCCACCTTTCCTCCTCCTGCATTAGGATCCCTGTCAATTCTTCAAAGTTGGGGAATTTTTCTCTCACATTCAACCTAGTGATGAACATCTGATAGTTGTCAGTTATACCATTCATGGTAATCATGACCAAATCAGTGTCTAATACTGTATCGCCAATGTCACCGAGCTTAGTCTTCAGCTCCTTGATATGATAGATGAATGCTGCTACTAATTCGTTCTCCTCCATTTTAATGGAGATAATTTTTCTCTTTAGAAACGGTAGGCTATTTGTGCTCTTGATCTTGTACAATTATTTTAGAGTTGTCCAGATGTCGGTTGGAGCTTTAAGATCTCGAATGAGAGGAATAATGAAATCTTTCACAGGCAATTTGAGCAACACCTTTGCCTTGTTCTCCCTCTTTTCCAAGTCCTGGATTGTTCCTGTTGTTCCACCTATGGCTAGGGTCGACTTCAACTCATCATCGTTTGCGATCGTCCATGCATTTTGCCCCTCCAACAGGGTTTGCAACTTAAATTTCCAATTGGAGTAATTGGAACTATCAAGCTTATTTTTCTTGCTCAGATAGGCCTCTGCCATCTATCTTATTGTTCATCTTGACACAAAAAATGACCTCCAGTGAACCAGTTCTATCCTAGAGCCGAAAAAAAATTTCAAAGAAACAAAATGGGCACTTTCTTAAAAAAAAATTTCCTTTGAAAAGATCCCCATTTTTTTTTATTAAACCTTAATCAAATTCACCCAACATATTTTAAAAAATATATATATTTTATCCATTTTTTGAATCCGCCCCAATATCGTCGACCAAGATTTAAAATGGAAATTATAGCCCCATATTTTTTTTTAAAACGGCCTTCGACATTCAAAGCCTACCTTGATCAAATTGCTCTCAGCCTCACGCACTAAGCCCCTCTGACCCTCTGTGTCACACCCCCAAGCCTACGGTAGTCTTTCAACCGTGTCGGCGAGGTGCGGCACCACCGAACAGTTTCCTTTTAGCAATACTCGTGCACATGTACTACGCCTAATTCACTTTCTCCTACTTAGTTTATGATTCTCAACTAAGTATTATTATGCATAACCTTTATACAATGAACACCCATACTCATTCATTATCATCAGTAATTATAAAAGAAAACAACAATTGCACCGTATAAAGGGAGGGGCAACTCCCTAAATAATGAGTTTGCCCAACAATATTTATTAATCAGTCTTTTTCCAATAATACAAGCTTCACAAGTATACATGGAAAAATCCAAGTCTATACTTAGCCACTTTTACAATAGAGGAAAAACAACCTTTTACAACCTTTGTGCACACCTTGCATGGTGGGAGGGCGCTCACCCGAGTCACCAAGACTCCCTCCTCAAGTCTCCACACAAAACTTCACTTCGAACAACCCTTGGGCACGCCTTGCCCAACCTTCGACCAACTCCAAGTTCAATTACCAAGTGAGCGACCTCAAGAAGTGTGCATGAGCTATGCGCATTACCCTTCTATTTCTACACACTTGCCTTTCCTTGAACTCTATGCGAAGAGGCTTGTCGAATGAGTGATGAACGAATGGCTCTCCAAACGCTCCAATATATATGCGTACAAGTGGGTGGTTGTGGGGTGGTGGCTTGCCCAACCGACCCCCAAACCATGGCTTACACACCCCTTCCAAGCGCTGGACATATCTCGGCCTCCAGGAAAACTAACCCACACTCAAGCGGTCGTATAAACTCTCCTCATCTCCATCACAATTTTCATAAGTGTCACGTAATGTCGCAAGTGACTCGGCCTATCGTCGCATCTCCGTGTGCCTCTACCCGCTGGTCTACCCGCGCGCCCATCGTGCACGCCCTTCGTCGCATCGCACAACGCCCACCCATGTGTGCGCGCCCGGGTGCCCAGCGCCCGCCCATCGCACAACAACAATGGCGTTACATCCAACTCCACCTAAAGTCGTTGTCGTCCTCGATAACATACCATCCTCTAAGCATCAATATCCATGATGTCAACTCCTCCACATATGGAAAACATCCCTGCAACATATGTAGGACTCCACCACCATTTCTCACCTCAGCAACCAACTGTCACCAGGATAACCATACCAATGTATACATCCCATCGGTATGTCATATATCATATGTCCATGATCATCGACCACCCTGTCACAATCTCCCCATGCTGCTCTCCACCATGCAAGGCTGGTCCCTCCAACTCACGCTACATGTCTACTGCAACAATGTGTCAACCCCATCATGTCATCATCACCATGTGCACCACTACCATGATCCTCCAACAAGTGATAACACATCACCACTATGTGCCAACATCTCATTTCAACAATCACCTCAATCTGTCATGTGTCCTATGTGAACCGTTGCCATGATACTCCAACATAATGTCAACATACCTCTGTACACTTCGCGACCCCATGTTTGAACTAGTTGGGTAGCAAATCCAACCATCATGCTCAAGCCATGAGAGTGAACAAACTCACATCACCATCAGTGGTTTCTCAAAACATCTGGCACATCCTGAACTCATCATGAATAAACCATGCTCAGGTCCATGAAGTAGCCCCCATCTCATCTGCAACATGTCATGATGCTTGATGCCAAGCCATCCCTACACCATCATACCTGCTCAGCCTGCTTTAAGGACTCACTGCCATGAGCAGCTAACAATGAGCCCCATCTTCTTGTTCATCTAAGAAGATGTAGAGGGGTTAGAGCCGGAAGGCTCACCCTCACTAATCATCTCAATCCATCTATCAGGATCCTCAATCTCCATCCTTTGTAGATAAGTGACCTGGTCCTCTCCTCGAACATACGGCCTCACATATAACTCATCATCATCATCATCCTCAACCACTTCTAGCCTTCTTGACAAGTCCAAGATACTATCTAAAAGTGTCTTAATGACCAATGACTGCTCAGTAAGCTTTGTCTCAACCATGGACAACCGCTTACTCGTGTCACCCAATTTCTTCTCATACTCCATTTGCATCACTGCCAATTTACAATTAGGCCTTATTACTCCAAAGGTAGGCACACCAATGGGTACATCTTCCCTTCCATCGTAAATGTACAACTTCTTCAAATGTGGAACAATCATAGCATCATATTGTTTCATAAATTCCATCCCCAGCACAGCCTCATAGTCATCAATTCACACTATAGTGAAGTCCACATTCCCGTTCCATTCACCAGGTGTTGTGTCCACCTGTTCAGCTACACCAAGAACTTCATCCGGAGGAGAATTCACTGTCTTCATATGTGCCTTGATAGGTACATATTTAAGCCCAATCCTTCTCGCAGTATCTTCACCCATGAAGTTTTGAGAAGCCCCACTATCTACCATAGTGAGTACAGCAGCACCTCCAACCTTCATCCGAACATACTCCAACTTATTCCTCTCAGAATCCTTCCGAGAGATCACCTCTGTCGCAGCAGCATCACCAAGTATCTACATCATCCCCACAGAAGCACCTTCCTCTTTCGCATTAGATTGTGCTATAGCAGCCACTTTTAGTTTAGAAGGACAATTCTTCATCGTATGTGGTCCAGCACATATCCAACACTTCAAGACCTTCTTCGTCTTCGAACTATCATCTGATTTAGAAGCATCATCTTTCTTCTTATCTTTCAGCTTGTCGGACTTCTTCTTCCTCTCATCAGAAGTCTCATCATAATGCTCCACCAACCTATCCATAGCAGCAAAATCCTCTTCAAGTGTTCTAATCCTTTGTCTCTTCACCACATTGCGAGCCCAAGGCTTCAACCCAATAATGAAATTGAACACCTTGTCCCTCTCCGCCATGTCAGGAAGTTCTAGGACCGCACTTGCAAACTCTCGCTAATATGTCTGAAGGTTCCCTGTCTACTTTATGAATTTAATCTTCATCCTTGCTTCCCATGTTTCATCCTGAGGACTAAAAGGGGCCTGCAAAGCTCCTTTCATCTCATCCCACGAAGTGATGTCACTAGAACTGCCACTAGCAATCTTGTCCATCCTCCTTCGCCACCACATCTTAGCATCCTTTGTTAGAAACTGAGCAGCTACCTTGACCTTTGTCTCATCATCAAATAGACCCAACCGTTCCAAGTATTGCTCCATGTCCCACAAAAGGTTTCCAAGAGTCTTTGCACTCCTTGTACCATCAAACGATTATGGTTCCTTGACTTTCACATGAGGCACTTCTACATCTGAGCCATGCCTCATGGCCTTCTTCAACACCGCAATCTCATCCTTGCCTTGATCAAGAGATTTATTCAAATCCACGATCTCTACAAGACCCTGGTCCCTTGCTTCTTCAACCTCCTTGACCCTTAATTCAAGTTGTATACACATAAGATCAGTGTACTCGTGTTGAGATCGGAGTTCATCAAGCTCATCCTTCATCTTCAAAGTTGTCTCTTACTCTTTGACGACCAAGTCAATCTTCTTTTCCCAGTGATCTTCCAAGTACTCCATCCTTTCCAACACTTTCTGAATAAGCCCAAGGGTAGTATCCTTGGCATCACGACTAGACCCAACTTGAGATTCAGCCATTGCTAATAGCCTTTTCCTTCTTTGCAACCTAGTCTCGACCATGCACCAGCTTCACCTGCAACCCAAGTCCTTGATGTAACACTTATCAGGAAGTGTTTCATCAACTTCTTTCCCTGCAAGAACCTCTCACCACAGTCACTTCTTCCAAGTGTACCCACACCTACACTTTGTCATGAGCAACCCTGCTCAACCCAGTCCTTCAAGACTCCTCCAAGTCTTTAGACTAGCTCTGATACCACCTTCACTTCATTGGAGGTGTGTAGCAGCTTCAACCTTCAATACCCCGGTTATCAGCCTGCTCTGATACCACCTGTCACGCCCCCAAGCCTACGGTAGTCTTTCAACCATGCCGGCGAGGTGCGGCACCATCCAACACTTTCTTTTTAACAATACTCGTGCACATGAACTACACCTAATTCACTTTCTCCTATTCAGTTTGTGATTCTCAACCGAGTATTATTATGCATAACCTTTATACAATGAACACCAATACTCATTCATTATCATCAGCAATTATAAAAGAGAACAACAATTGCACTGTATAAAGGGAGGGGCAACTCCCTGAACGATGAGTCTGCCCAACATGATTTATTAATTAGTCTTTTTCCAATAATACAAGCTTCACAAGTATACTTGGAAAAATCCAAGTCTATACTTAGCCACTTTTACAATAGAGGCAAAATAGCCTTTTACAACCTTTGTGCACACCTTGCACGGTGGGAGGGCGCTCACCCGAGTCACCAAGACTCCCTCCTCAAGTCTCCACACAAAACTGCACTTCGAACAACCCTTGGGCACGCCTTGCCCAACCTTCGACCAACTCCAAGTTCAACCACCAAGGGAGCGACCTCAAGAAGTGCGCATGAGCTATGCGCATTACCCTTCTATTTCTGCGCACTTACCTTTCCTTGATCTCGATGCGAAGAGGGTTGTCGAATGAGTGATGAACGAATGGCACTCCAAACGCTCCAATATATATGCATACAAGTGGGTGTTTGTGGGGTGGTGGCTTGCCCAGCCGACCCCCAAACCATGGCTTACACACCCCTTCCAAGCACTGGACATATGTCGGCCTCCAAGCAAACTAACCCACGCTCAAGTGGTCGTATAAACTCTCCTCATCTCCATCGCAATTTTCATAAGTGTCATGTAACGTCGCAAGTGACTCGGCCAATAGTCGCATCTCTGTGTGCCTCTACCCGCCGGTCTACCCACGCGCCCGTCGTGCACACCCTCCGTCGCATCTCACAACGCCCGCCCGCGTATGCGCGCTCGGGCGCCCGGCGCCCGCCAGTCGCACAACAACGAAGGCGTTACACTTTGCGTGGAGGCACCACCGAAGATTCAATTGAAGACTCAACTTATGTATTTGCCCAAATTTTTGAATGTGTGAATAGTGTATTTGCAACTTTCTGTTTCCAAATATGAGGATGACGGATTTGTTTCAGTCCCCAAGCATGATCACCCCCTCCTCTGTATGCCCAACAACGACCTACTCAGATTCTGCAGTGCCCAAGTCACGTCGATCCAACGTTAGTATTCGTTCAAGGGTGGTGATTACTGTTTTCGGCCTTCGGTTTTGTGAGCACGCAAAACCTTCTGCCCAATCTCGGCTCCTCTTCTGCTGGGCCTCCACACTAGCACGAAGCTCTGATCTAAGCTGCTCGGCCTCCACCAATCGACAACACCCTCCAACAACGAACTTCACTCCAACAGCGGCCTTCACAAGGGTTCTGTGAGCATGGTCGGACCACTCTTGCGCTCAGCCTTCTCACGAGGACGCAACTCTGATCTGGGCTCCTCGGCCTCCACCGATTAACAGTAATCACGATGGCTCTCTTTCGCCCAATTCCTGACTGGATGCAGTCTCAATTATTTTCTTCACAAAGCAGAACGCCTCTCAGGCTTGCTCTCTCCTTCAACTTTGCCAATAAGCAACAACAGAACGCAATGGATGAAGTCTTTCCATGGACCATGTCAGAACAAATCTCCTCAATCACTTGAAGGTCTCAACAGATCTGAAGAACATGGGTTGTCGATGCATAGTTATGAAATAAAATCTCATTTCATAAACCATCGCTCTTTTATCCCTCATATCTATGATGGTCAACGCTCTCTTTCCTTTTAAAAAGAGCGATGATCACTGAGAATTAAATTAAAAATTGTGCTTCTTCTCTGCCTTCTCACTATGCCAGTGTTCTTCACACCTCCTCCCCACTCAGGGATTCACGGTCCCTTTTAAACCTGCAGCGCTGATACCATGTTAACAAACTAAAGAATCAACTTTATTGATGAATTGGACAGCTCGCAGGTGAAGAGCTCCACCTAGACACTGTCGTCTAGCAGAACACTCTATATAAAATCATCTTACAAAAAAATATATATATAATGTTCACACATCTAGAAAAGTTAGAACAACTACTTAAAAAATAAAAACTAATTCCTAATCTAAGACTATAATGCACAGAATCCCTCCAAATTTACATATTCTCCATTATCTTCAACCACTATATATGCTAAAGCTAAAATATAATCTGCAATATATAAGGAAACAAAACAAAAATTTAAATTTATACATTTATTCTCATATATTAGTTTTCCATTATGCTCATATATTAGTTTTTCCATTATCCTCAAAAGTATAATAACTAATCCTAAATTAAAATAATCTATCATTTTACAGCGAACACCAAACGAAACTGCCATAATGACAGGAAACTAACCATTCAAATCAATTCACCGTACCCGCAATCAATCACGAAATTCACTCGCTGTAAAGATTATGTATTTTAAAGCAATCACGAAATTCAGAAAGATCTCATAACTCCGATAACAAAGCCAAACATTATAAATATTATGTATTTTAAAGCAATAACGAATTTGTAAAGGTCTAATAATTGCAGTAATAAATCGAAACATTCAAACTAAAGAAGTCAAATTAACCAACGAATTAGCGTGTGTATTTTAAAGCATTCATATGATTTGGAAATGTTAGGGATGAATCGTTGCAGGCTTGGTAGGAAATCATACATTTAAAATAGATCTTGTAGGAGATTTTATAAATTCTAAATACAAAATGTTGTCCATACAAATTATTGTTCGAAGTGTACAAATTGTAGCTCAAAGTCATGTGGCTGACATTTTGATGAAAATTAAAATGTATTGAATGCAAATCTTGAAACATTCGAAAATTTGAAAGGAGCGTTTATAGGATTTTGCAATGGAAATAAAGATGGCAGGTAAATAATTTATGTTTACACTTAATACACAGTTTTATTCCGTCTAGCAGACCTGTTCGAATACACAAATGCAAACCAGTACCTTCTTTCAAAAAAATCGAGGTATATATGATAGTTAAAGCATAATAAAAGGTCACCGGTTAAAACGATGCTTCTGCAAATTATATCACCTGTCATGGCCTTCACTTCATCAGCATTGATACAGCAATGCAATACACAGTGTTTTCCAAAAAATTCAGGTACCAAGGTTTATTTCATAAATACATTGAAGCACAGACTATGACGCCAGAGGCCGGCTTCATAGAACAAGAATAGAAAAAAAAAATCTAGAAACCCTAACCAATCAAAAAAAATTGAAACGACAGAAGCTCCAGAGGTTTTAAGATAAAATCCCTAATCTGGTCGGGCCGAAGGTGGGAACAATCGCCGACAACGAGAATCTGCCCCGATTCATGAAGTGATTAGGCAATTTCTTTGTCATCCACCTCTCTCGCAGAGTCCATACAAATCTGCAATAATTATTTGCTGGAAATGCTAGTGATTTTTTGAGTGCATTGATTTGCACGAACCTCAGTAGTCTCCTCTTTTCTTCTGGTGATATCTTACATTCCGAGGTGGGCGTGACCTCCAAAAGCAGACTCTCTGGCATCTTTATTTAAATTCTGCAAATCCTGTTGCCACCGACCGCCATGAATTACCGGGCTAGAGGCATGAGACTGCTCAGGCAAAACCACTCCACACCTCTGCAGAGACCACAGATCGAACCTCTAGATCTTAACGGGCTCCGCACATTAAGCCGAGCACATGCCATAAACAACATTCCGAACAATGTGGAACCATTGTTGCTCTTGAAAGGGCTTGCTGATCACCAGGTGAGCGGACGGATGCCACCGTGATCGAACAGGTCAACAATTTTTTATTAAAATATTTATTTAAGTTGGTAACGCGCAAGATAAAGCCAAATGAAATTCCAAAGTTAAATCACAGCCCTTGGCCACCGCCAATCGAATTTCATCGCCGTAATTAATCTTTTTTTCATTGCTTCATTCTACCTTGCTTTTCCTTGTGCCACAACGGTGGATCTGTAATTCAGACGAAAGCATATTTGCCCAGAGTAAATCTACCCCATTCAATTAAATTCATGCCACAACCGTGGATCTGTGATTCAGACGAAAGCATATTTGCCCAGAGTAAATCTACCCCCATTCAATTAAATTTGCTTCTAGCCTCAACAACCAGAAAAAAACGAGACTCAAGAGTCTCTGTGTTGGCTCAGTAACGTCTACACTGCCCTCTGTACCAATAGCGTTGCTGACACAGACTCTGCCTGAGCCTCGCCTCCCTTGGTGACTGTGTCACCCCTCTTTTGCTTTCTTGGCCTGAAACTACGATGTCTCTCCGGACAACTGCTTTCACGCACGGATTTTTCTTTTGATTTTTCAATGATGGCTTCAGTCATCCTTCATCTGCAATTTCTCTAATACCATGTGAAATTTTTTGAATCTAACAAGTCAGAAATCCTAGTGCAGTGAACTGATTTGCATTACCTACTTTTGTTGTTCATTTTAACAAGTTATTTTCAGAAATATTCATAAAATAGTAAATGAAAATACACTTCAGCCTACACCAACATACATATCAGGTACTAAAAAATAAATGAGAAAATAACACAAAGGACACACTTATGATTGGATTAAACGTTTCCGGAAAAACCCAATGCAGCGAAACTAATGCAATAACTCTGAGGGTTTTCTATTATTAAGTAGTAGTTCTAGTTCTGAATACAAATGTTGGTTGTCCTCCCAACAAAACCAATGAAAGAGATATACAATGAGTTTTATCTCACTTCACCTCGTAGATTCTCACTGATTTGGCAGCAAAACTGGTTGGCCCCAACTACAACTGCATTTCCCCGTTGTTGTAGCCATGTGGGCCTATGTGGAGCTCTATGAGGCTCTGTGCCAACTCTTTTACACACTATGTCAGCTTCCCTGGTTGTTATAGCAGTTCCCGACCGTTCTGGATCTTTGCATGGAAGGTAGCTTTCTCCCTCCACGCTGGCACTTTTGGCTCTGCTTCAAGGTTGCGTGGGCCCAGACTGACCCAACATTAGCTCCCCTGGCTACTGTGCTACCTCCACAACCTCCTCTCTGCCTCTTTGTCAGTGTCCCTGAACTATCCCTGAACTATCCCTGCCTCTTAGCTGCAAGATATCCCCAATTGATTTCCCTCCGAAGAACTTCTCACCTCAGAATATTGATTTCTTCAATCTCTTTGTCTTTGTTCTCCAACTGACCCCAAGCCTTCATTTATATCTTTCTTGTTGATGAATCAACGTTTGTGATGTAATCTCTAATCAATGGCTAAGAATAAATAAGAATTGATCCTCGTCTCTTTGAAGTTTTTCACCAATATTTTCATTAATACCCATTAATATTTTAATTTTTCTAAGTTTGGACTTAAGAACGCCATTAAAAATATTAAATATTTTAATAAAATACAATCTAGGTGGAATTTCACCAAACAATTTATGAGCCTTGGAGATTTCATGTGTTCCATCACCTCCAAAATTAGCTCATCCGGTTTTTCCCTATATATATATCCAAATTAAATAACTGTCTTAGTGATGGGAAAATACCGCACATACAAAGTACAATAACTAGGTGTCGAGTGGCACCAACTAGCCAAGTGAAAAAATCTCCAACAACTCATCTTGTAAGTTCTTCTCACAACTGAGCATGGCTCCTCTGTCGATCTCATAGGGTTTCAATCAACGATCACCCTTTGTCAAGGCAAGATAAGGAAAACTACCGATTTTTGTTGGAATTTAATTCCAACTGCATCACATTAATACAGAACCGAAATCTGATCTTCAGCAGCCATTTCAGATTGTTCGGTGCCGCAAAAGTCCACTGATATTTTGAGCATTAAATTCAGAATTAAATCCCCTGCAGACAACCGACTTGTTTTTGCTGAAAAGGCATCACCGCCTTGCATCACCGCCTTCTGCAATAAATATGCAGATAGAGATCAGCAGATATTTTGTTTAATTTATTGTTTAACTCAGATCTTTATTTTTCCTATAAATGTAAACGCACAGCAGTTCTGTAAATTGAATCAGGCAGTGCAAAATATTTCTGAACAGTAGTTCTGTTTTCTGTCTGAGTTTTAGAACAGCAGTTCTGGTTTTATACTTTGAGTGAATGTTAGAAGAACAGTTTGTGTCTCTTCTGTAATTGCACAGCAGTGCTGAACCTACGATTTTCTGAGTTAGAGAAAATCAATTTCTGGAACTGAAGCGTTCCTCTTTTCTAACAGCTAAGTTTTATGTATCAGTTTTGTTTACAGTTTATAAATTCAAGCTTACTGTTTTGCTGATGTTCAGTTGCTGTTACACCAAGTGTTAAAACCACTTTGATTTTACTCTGTAAATTTATAAGTAATTTTGACGCCCATAAAGTGACTTAGCGTCAAAATCGTGTTGCTGAAACACCGTAAGTCAAAAATAGTTTTGCGTCAAAAATCGCGTTGCTGCAACACCAGTTACAGCAACACAGTTTCCAGTTTCGAGTTGCTGCAACACCACGAGCAGCGTTGCTGCAACACCAGTTACAGCAACACAGTTTTTCTGTTTTTCTGTTTTTTCTGTGTTAACAGAAACAGAGTGTTATTTCCTGTTGCTGCAACACCGATTCCTGTTGCTGCAACACCAAGTCCAGAAAACGAAATTATCAGTTTTTTGTGCTGAAACAGAGTAGTTTTGTATTGTTTGTTTGTTGAGGAATTTAGCAGAAAATTCCATCATATCAGAGAGTTGTTCTGGGATGTTTTGTGTTAAGGAATTCACCATAAAAAATTCCAACAATTTTTTCCTCTAGTCCCACCGATCATTTTCACAATTAGTGGGTCGAGAGCTTCGATGTTGTGCTTTCAAATTGGTTATGGCGAGGCTTCCATTATCAAGCTCTCGGGAGGTTTTCTTAGCCTAGGGTTGTTTACTTTTATTCTTCCCATTTTCTAAGCCTTGTATTGCTCGACCCCATAGTTCTTTCAGTTCGCAACTGAGCTTTACAGGGTTTCCAGGTATTTTAGTCTCTCATTCTAATGGGGTAATTTCTTAGTGCTAATTTGTTGTGAGTGAAATCTGTCTTGTTAATCTAAGGTTCATTGTGGCAAAAACGAGGCGTCGATAAGGGTTTGCAATTTTCTTCACCTAGGGATTTTCCAGCAAATACTAGAGTCATGTCCGACACCACAATGAATGCCACTAACCATGCTAGTTTTCGAGCCTTCCTAAGGTACTGAATTTCATCTCTTTGAGTTCATGGTTGACCCTCTCTGGTTTACTTGATTCTTTGTAATAAGGTTTGCATTCTTTGTCAATGTTAAAGGACCTCAGAGTTTCCTTGTGCAATTGGAGTTGGCTCTGGCAATTTATTGTCTTTCCAAATGATTTTGGCTAGCATAATTTATAGTAATTTTCAAGACTAAACAATGATAAGCTATCTCTTCTTTCAAGTGCACCTTGCAAGTTAGGGCAATTCTTCCCCAACAACTCCCTTCCACAAGTATTAAAATTCCAGGCCTGAAATTAATTTTGTCACCTTCCTATTGTAGTTTCTGGTTTTCTCATGTACTTACCCATCCGTTCTTGGTGGCATACGTGCGTTTTGTCGAATTGAACCAGTTAAAGGTTTATCTCTTAGGTAAGATCTAACAATTGATTTCTTCTATTCTTTAGGTGTATTTTATTCCTTGACGTGACCCGAGGTATTGAGGGTTCCCTTGCAGATTCTACCAATGTCGGGGTTTCATTTTCTTTGAAAAAACCCTATTGTTCCTGCTCACAACATAATTATGTTGTCATTGTTAAATTAGTGATATGGGTCTCACAACATAATTATGTTGTCGTTGTTAAATTAGTGATATGGGTCACACTGTTAGTTAGGACACACACTATTAAAGTTGTTATTGTCTTATATATGTGTTGGCATCACATCTTAAACAACAAATATTACTATTATACTTAGCTACATTTGGAGATTATTGCAATAACATCATCACAATGTGTTCCAGTTGGCTTGCACATGAACTATAGTAGTATTGTCATGATTGTTAATTTAGTTTATCATTTTGTACTCCTTATTTATACAAGGTTTCTAACTTACAATGGTTAATTTATAAATTCTGTTAGAGGAGGATTGTTTCCTCTTTCGTGTTGAAGCTTGTTTTATCTATCCAAATTCTAGTTTATGCCATGAATACTTTTGTTGTTTTCTATGCTTACATTTTAGTTCTAAATAATTTATTTAAACAGAGAATGCTAGCCTCCATCGGTTACTTGCTTTTAGGTAAAACTTAGTTCAAATGACTTTTAGGTAAAACTTAGTTCAAATGAAAAAAGAATAGATGTTTTTTTTTTCTGTATATAAATTTATATTACTAAAAGAATGGTCATTCACTTTTCTGGGTTATGAAGTTTGGTGGTTATCCTCATGCTTTTATATTACAATAAACTGAATTACTCTTACTCATTGTAGACAAATAATAAACTGTGCAAATTCCAAAAACGGTTTTCTTCCCTTCACTTCATAACACTTTTGTTACTTTCTTGCTCATTACCTAAAAATGTCATGGTCTAGTGTTATTGTAATCCTAATGACTAGTAAAACCCATTTCCCTTGAAACCCATCATACGTAATTGGAAACGTATGGCAATAACCACATAGAGCATGGGCTATTTCGGAAAGCTCTCCTACTTGCTAATTGGAACTAACCATGGTTCATAGAAATTATCATTAATTCTTTCATTATTAACACTAATGAAATTATCATTAATTCTTTCATTATTAACGCTAATTCCTTTTGTAGTTTTGCAACAACTTTCCCATTATCGATACAATTTCCAGATAATGTTAAATCCTGGTTAGTTACATTTTTTGGGCTGTTGCGTTTAAACTGAAAACTTATTGTTCCATTGGTAAATCATTTAATGCAATAAATGGTGGACTACAACCATACGTAAGATTCAAGATAAATATAGCAACACATCCAACACATAAAAATGTAATACTTATTTTTTCTTACTATCAGACTAGCCACATGCCACCAAGAAAGGGAGTGCTCCACCCAACCTTTGAGAGTAGCTATCTCCTCCATTCTCCCCCCGAGCCAGTTTCTACCTAGAACAAATATTTGATAGAGACCACTCAGGTTTGTTCAGGGCATCAAGAGTTTTCCAGTCCAACCCAAGAACTCAGACTTACAACCTTTCTTAAGGATCCCACTAGCCACCAACCATCTCAAGGATACCCTAAATGGAAGTGTTCTACCAACCTTCAACAACATCTTGTATTAGGTTCTGAAACTTGAAGATTATACTCTCTTGGACCTCCTTCCATTGGTACCAAGTCTTCAAGGTTGCCTCAGGTTTTCATTCCTCTCACCCTCTTGGACTGATATTATTTATCTCTTGGGAGAGGAATAACTGTCGTCTAACTCTCTGGTGAATGAAACACTCTTTTAGCACTTTTTTCCGTAAGTTTATGGTTGACCATAACTTATATTATTTATTCAAAGAAATAAAATAACATTTATATTTTACTATCCATCTGATGCCTTCACCTGGCCCCACAATATTACCAAGTCATTTGCAGTAACAAAACATTTAGAGCTTTATTGCATGGTGTTACAACTTCCCATCTCGATCGAAATACCGTCCTCAGTGTTTTATGAATATTCAATAATCTAGAATACATATCTTAAATCATCCAAAATAGTCCTCGTGTACATAATCATCAACTCTCCAGGTAGCCTCTTCCGACTAGATGTTTCCAAACTAGGTAATCACTTTCTTATGTAGAAGGTTTCCTGCTTTGATCGAGAATGCACTTAGGTTCAACCAGGATCACTTTGTCTAGTTTGACCTACTTCTATGATCATCACAATCATTAGTTTTACTTGTTAATATTTAAGAATACCATTTCAGTGTTCATTACAGATGTTATTAGTTGTTATTTATATATATACTAAATAAAGGATCACCAATATGTGTCATAACCAACCAGGGCCAACAACCTACAATGTTAGCAGCATCCTTGTAAATTCATCATGGTAAATTATTTTACCTACTCAGTAACGATGCCGACTGATAAGGCACACCACAAGGTTCCACTATAAGTTTTAAACCATAGACGTATCAATTTGGTTTGCACAATTTGCTTTACAATAATAACATGGTCAGAACCACTTAATATCTTCTCATAAGAAATTACAAGTAGTGCATTTTGTGCTAATTCCAAATTTTCTTATACTTTAGTCATCATATATCGAGTTTAGGGTAACTTCCCTCGATTATATTCAAGATGATCAAATCCTTGTCCATCTTATTTGATTAAATTTAGTTATGCCCATTTCAAACTATTTTACTTTTTCTCTCTCGTGCTAACCCATAATATAATTATATATAATATTTATAAGATAAAACTTAGGCCCCTTGTCATCTGATATTACAGATCAACAATATAGGTTCACACCTTTTTTATTTTGTATACAATCATGGAACTTCTCCCTTTTATACTTGTATATACATTTGATGTGTCATATTTTCCTTATGATTATAATATGGTTACTTTCTTATGAATAAGATCACATCCACCTCTTTCACCACCAATTATTATGGTATGTTGGTTATATAAAGTCCGATGGATTATTAATATACAATGATTCCATTCCAACCTAGGTGTAGTTGGTTACCGTATCGTCCCTTCTTATTGTATCCTTACTTTGCCATCATAACAAGGAAATATTTCTTAAATTATCTTCTTGATAGCCTACAACTAATGGCCAATTTCTTTGGCATCATCATACTTTTCAATTCGTAATAAAAAAATGCTACCAAATTCTAGAGAAATTACTTCAATTTAGTGATTCAACAATAAATATTATCTTGTCCTTTATGTAACTGGAAAACATTGTGTTCATGTCAATTATTGATCATTTCATGCAAGAATCAGGATTCCATAGTTCACTTTTTTTTTCCTTCCTTTTTCTATTAAAATGGTATTCTTCTCCTTCAATCTTTTCTCAATAGATTATTGAGTCTAGGAACACAGACTGGTAGTATTAGAAGCACTTTAGGAGCACAATCACGATAAAATTGACTTAAAAACTAACCAACCAAATATACCACCTTTCTTACCAACATTCCTTTTTGACATGCCTTTCTCATGAGGCTTCTCAATTATTTTATTTATTTACTTATTTGATAAGAGTTCTACATCCCTTTTTATTCTATAACTTCTTGATCATGGTAGCTGGAAGTTCCTTGTGTTGCTGAGGTATGACTAGCTATGGAATCTTCCTCTGTTGGCAACTCCCATGCTAGAGGGATCATTTTTACTTACATATTTTGTAAGCTTGAGTTCATTCCAGTCAACTATTGATGATCCATAGAGTTATTCAAGTTCTTAAGTACTTATTACAGGTGTAGCATATGGCACTTCTTATGTTAACACATCATACGGTGACAACCACAGCTACCAACATTTGTTTTTACCACCACATAGTTTTTTTTTTCAGTAG
>APFE030541339.1:48617-68843 GCA_000404065.3 Pinus taeda | reverse complement strand
AAAAGATGAAAGAGAAAAGCGGGGCTCACAATAAACAAGGTAAATGATGATTTTGGTCTCCTGGAATTGTAGGGGGATGGGCTCCTCCCTAAAAGCAAACGCAGTCCGAGACCTTCTCAAATCTGAACATCCAGACTTTCTCCTTCTCCAAGAGACCAAAATCACTGAACAGGAATTTCAAAATAGCATGAAAAGAAGCAGAAGTTATGAAGGAATAACATCGAGCGCTGTTGGTGCCTCAGGAGGCATAGGGACAATTTGGGACAAAAACAAATGGAAACTTAAAGATCAAAGGTAGAACAGATGGTGGATAAGATCAGATATGCAAAATATAGCCACGACAGAAGAATACTCAATATACAACGTTTACGCACCCCCCCACTTCAGAGAAAAAGCCTCATGCTGGGAGTCAATCACCTCAGATCTAATGACTGCTCAGGGAAGGAACATCTTCCTAGGAGGCGACCTGAATCTAATAAGGAACGCTGAAGAGAAGCTAGGAGGAAACGTCTTTGCTGAATCCTCAAGAGACTCATTAGAAGAAATTATACAAGCTCATAATTTAGTGGACATCCCTCCGCAAAATAGGCGCTTTACTTGGTCGAATAAAAGAACAGGCAGAAATAACATAAAGGAGAGGCTAGATCGCATCTTGGCTCAAGAGAGAATAGTGGCCAATTACCCAAGTATCCAAAGTACAATTATTCAAGGTTACATTTCAGATCACAAGCTAGTGGCTTTGAAACTGGACAAAGGGAAAAATATGGGACCGCTTCCTTTTAAATATAATAAGGCCTGGGACAGCAGCGAAGAATTCAGAACCTTGATAAAGGAACAATGGGCAAAAGAAATTTCGGGCTCTCCTCACTTCATCTGGGAAGCTAAGCTCAAATTTCTCCGGATCGCCATCAAACAATGGGCAAGCAATCATGCAACAGAGGAAGGCAAAAAAAGAATTGATCTCAAAGCGAAGCTGGAACAATGGAACCGAGAAAAAGAAAGAGGCCAGGATACAGAAGAAGACCAAGCCAAAGAAAATGAATTGTATAAAGAGCTGTATAAACAGAACAGAAGGGAGGAGGAAGAGCAAAGGCAAAAGTCCCGATGTCTTTGGCTCAAATCAGGAGACAAAAATACCTCTTTTTTTCACAACAGCCTCAAACTTAGGCGAGCAGGGAATCACATAGAAAGAATAATAATAAAAGGAAGAGATCTAAGAGAGCAAGAGGAAATAAAGGAGGCAGCGTCCCGACATTTCCAAGCTCTCCTAACAGCAGATCCTGAATACACGGAAAACCCAGACTTCCTCAACATAATTGAGAATAAAATCTCAGAAGCCCAAAATGCAGAGTTGGATAAGGAGATCACGACAGAAGAAATAGAGTGGTCAATCTTCAGCATGTCTTTGGACAAGGCTCCGGGCCCTGATGGGTTCACAGTGGCCTTTTTCAGAAACCATTGGGAAATTATCAAGAAGGATTACATCAGAATGGCAAAGAACTTCTTCAAGAAATGCAAAATGCGCAGCAGCATCAAATCCTCCCACCTAGCCCTTATCCCCAAAGACCCCAATCCTCAAACCTTTGATAGATTCCGACCTATATCCTTGTGCAACGTCTCCTATAAAATCATTACCAAGATTTTAGCTAACAGGTTAAAAAAACTCCTCCCTTCCATCATCTCTGAGAACCAAGGAGGCTTCGTCCCTAGGAGACAAATAACGGATAATGTCATTCTTATTCAGGAGGCAATCCACAGCAGCATAATAAGAAAGGAGAGGGGCATGATCATCAAGCTAGATATGGCGAATGCCTTCGACCGGGTAAATCATAAATTTCTCCAGGCAGTTCTAAAGAAATTTGGCGTCTCTGAGCTCTTCATCAGCAGGGTCATGGAATGCATTTCATCCAACTGGACAGCCCCCCTCATTAATGGCAGGCCCAACAATTCTTTTAAAAGTTCAAGAGGCTTGAGGCAAGGTTGCCCGCTATCCCCCTTCCTCTACATCATCATGGCCGAAACTCTAAGTTTTCACCTGGAGAATCTGCGCAAGCTAAAAGAAATAACAGGGGTAGACATAGTCCGGGGAACCAAGGGGATAAATCACTCCCTCTTCGCTGATGATACTCTTTTAATAGGAGGCGCTTCCAGTCTCATGGCGCGGAGGTTCAAGAAAACATTGGATCTCTTCCTTCAAGCCTCTGGAGGTAGGCTAAATAACAACAAGTGTATGATTTACACATGGAATGTCCCCAGACACATCATCCAGAGAATCTCTATAATTATGGACATCCCTACTCAAAGGAATTGGACTCATTTCATGTACTTGGGGTTACCCTTAGCCAAGGAAACGATCAAAACTGAAATCTGGGTCAAGCTAATTGAGAAGCTGAGAGGGAAGCTTCAGAGCTGGGGAGTGTCTTGGCTCAACTTGGCGAGCAGAACAATTCTTATCAAAGCCATCCTTTCAGCTCTTCCAATCTATCAATTTGCAACTACTCTCGCCCCAGCCAGCATCCATAAACACATGGAACTAATTATTCGAAGCTTCTTGTGGCAGGGAGGAAGGCAAGATTCAAAAAAGTTCAGCCTGGTAAAATGGGACAAGGTCATCCTTCCCTTCGAGAAAGGGGGGCTTGGAATAAGAATTCCAAGATTAGCCAACATGGCCATGGGCTTTAAATTGATCTGGAGAATCCTCAATGAGAGAGGAGCTTGGTGGACAGAGGTAATTAAAAAGAAATATCTGAACGGGGCCAACAACAATATTCTTTTAGAAACCATAATTGACAGGCAGTGCACACCAGTATGGAAGCTTATCAAAAAAACTCTTCCTCAATTCAAAGCCTGTATCTGAAGAGTTCTGGGCAATGGCAGAGACATCAGCATTTGGGTGGACAGAATAATGGGCTCAGAAGCAAGGGAAGCTCTTCGTAATTTCAGGCCCTTGCACCGGTGGATGACAGAGGAAAATCTCAAGACACTTTATGACATCTCATCCTGGGAACATAACAGTTGGACAGGCTGGAAGTCTATCCCTCTCCCTAACGACCTCATGAATCTTTGGGCTGATCTGAAGACATCACTCATAGGCTCAGCTCCCATTAACAGAATGGCAGAAGATAAATATGTATGGGACCCCAACGGTGGCAGCTACACGGTCAAAGAGGGCTATAAAACTCTCCAAAATGCTCCAGCAATAAACAACTGGCCTCTCCACAAAGTAGCTTGGAAAACTGAATGCCTTCCAAAGGTAAAACTCTTCAATTGGACCCTCCTCCACAACAAAATTCTCACTGCGGAAAACCTCAGGAAGAAGGGCATCCATGGCCCATCAATATGCTGCATGTGTAGGGCAGCGGAAGAAAGCAGTAACCATCTTTTTATAGAGTGCCCCTTCGTGAGATCTTGCTGGAAACTCATCACAAGCCCTCTCAACATAGGCGATCTTCCCAACCAGATCACACTACTTCAAAAAAATTGGGAAAAAAGCCACCCTCATCCCAAAAAAGGTAGGATCCTGGCTAAAAGTTATGGAACAGCATACCCCCAAACCTATGCTGGCAGATATGGAACGCCAGAAACAAGTGCATTTTCAATAATAAGAACCCCAGCATCTCCAGCACCCTGGCTAAAGTGATTGCGCTCATCTCAGAGACCATTGGAGTGAATGGAATAACCGAGGTCGACTTGGAACCAGGAGATCCAAGAGAGAAAGAGTGGATGAGAAAATTCAGTTATGAAGCAAGAATTCAAAAAACTGAAAGCATAGGAAAAGGAAACTCTGATTGGAAGTTGAGAGGGACCAAGGAGGAAGTCAGAGATTGGATACAAAAACAAAGGAGGCCCTCCCTCCAATTTGATGGGGCATCAAAAAATAACCCGGGCCAAGCCGGAGCTGGAGGAATCATCAGAGACCCTCAAGGAAAAACTATAGTGACCTATGAATGGGGATTAGGTTCTATGTCCAATAATAAGACAGAGGCATATAGTCTCCTTCTGGGCACCTCTATAGCAAGAAAACTCGGCCTCCAAAACCTGTTAATTATGGGAGATTCTGCTATTATCATAGCTGCCATGACTACTGGGAAGGATTTCAAGCAAATGGCCCTGAACAACATCAAAAGTAGGATACTGGAAAACACCAGGAGAATAAGCGGGGTCATCTTCAAGCATGTTCTAAGAGGAAACAATACGGAGGCAGACGAACAAGCCAACAAAGAAACAAGCAGACAGACAGGCCAGGTCAGAGAAAATGATGAAGTCTATGACAAAGCCATACCTTAAGCAACCCCTCCCCACCCCCTCATCTCAGAATACTAGCCACCTCAGGCATCATCTCCCTCGAATTAGGCTCTTCATCAAATCTCCTTACCCCCCCAAAATCTCCTCGACTACACAAAATGGTACCAAAAAAGCCAAATCCGCCCCCTGACTTAGTTCACATCTTTTCACTCTGCCTCAGCATGGAATATCATACGATTAAAGCAGTCATTCTCAGGCTTTGCGTTTGAGCCCATCCCCTTCGCTCGCTCTCTGATCTCAGCATAATCTTCTCAGGGGATCCCAATCCTCTCAAAAGTCGTTCCTCTCAGCATTGGTTCAAGCACCTGAGGCGCTTCCCTTCCCCTATATATAGCAGCTTGGGCCTCAGCGATTCTTCAGTCTACAGCGTTGCAAGGCTTCTCCTTTGCGCTCGCATCAAGCTTTGGCTCCCTTCTGAAGCACCTAGCTATCACTGGGATCCCGACCCACGTTCCTCGTCTCTGGTAATTGCTAGTTTTTCTATTGTTGTTTTAGATTTTACTAACGAGTGGTTTCTTGGTTGCCGCAGAGCCCCCCGCATCTCCCTGCCCCCTAGTCTTCTCACTCACCCCCGTGTCGCTACGCCCCTCCTTTTTTTTCTGCTCCGTTCTACCGCTTCCCTTCCTGGTACCTCCCTTCTCCCCGGTTTCTGTCTGTTCCCTTTTATTTCAGGCCTTTTCACCCAGTGCATCAAGATGGCGGATCAGCAAGACCAGCCGAAAGCTCAGGAGCCTGCAAACAATCCAATAGACAGGATCTTCAACAAAGAGTGCACTATGTGCAAAGCGCATACAATCATGATCAATAGATTTGTCAAGCATTTCAATGAACTGAAGGAAGATTATCAGGCAGATAGCAGATCGAAGCAGAAAAAGCTAGAGAAGCAAAAAGAAGAAATCGAAACTTTGAAGGAGAGGTGCAGCCATCTGGAGGAAGCCATAGAGCAGATCAGAGCTCTCTCTCAGAGCTTTCAAGCTGAGGCCTCAAATAAAGCCAGTGCCAGGAAAGACCCCCTCCCCGAAGACTAGGTCACTCAGAAACTTCCCTAGGAGCTATGGATTGTAAATTTCGTTGGTTAGGTGGTGCTTTTGTTCGGCAATATAGTCGTTTCCTCTTTACTTTCAGTTATCATAGAGGTAGCAATGAGGAAAATGGGTCTGCGCACCCGGTTTTGATCCTCATCGCCCAAATTTATCATGTCTATGTTCTAGAACTTTGTATCTGAGTTTTTATAATACAAAAGTAACCGATTCTGTTCAAAAAAAAAAAATTTAATGATATTGACATCTACTAAGAATAGTGTGATCTATTTAATTTTAAGAAAGTAAAGGATTACTACATATTGGTTAATGTTTTATTTTCATGTTCAAAAAACATTTAAAAAAAAATTCAAGTTCATTATAGTTTTACTAACTTAAAATGCTAAGAATATTTATTGTATAACAAATATTTTAGAATTTGATCTAATGTTAATATAAGATAAACAATCTAAGAGGAAGCTTTTTTCATCTTCAACACTCTTAGCCAGACAAATTCTTTCGTCCCATGGTATTTTGGGAATTGACCTATAATCAATTTCACTAAGAATCTCATGAAAATTTGTTCATATTTAAACAATCTCTATTTTATTCTTCACATTAGTCAAAACAAAGAGATTTATTTTTATTTTTATTTTGTTAGGGTTCATCATCTCCACATAATATGTTAATTTTATTTTTCCCTTGAAGTATTTGTTACCCCACAACTTCTCCTTAGATTTTGATATAATAATTTTAATATTATCTCTATTTTTGCAAAATAATCTCTAGATATTCCTAATGGTGTAACCAAGATTGGGAAACCTTGTGTCATCCTAGCTTAAGAAAAAGGTGTATATTTTGGATAAAGTTAAAATTAATTTAAAGAAACATTTATGATTACATATTCTTTAATTATTTTGTTTATAAAATATCTAGTCATAATCATGTTTTTAATGACAAAAAGCCTTGCATATTGTTTAATCTCTTCTTCTAAATAAAATATCTAGTCATAATCATACTTTCATTGAAAAAAATTAATTAAAAAAAATAAAAAATAAACTCCATTTATATTTTATAAAAACAAGACTTTTTAAATATTCTCTTTAAATTCTACTATACACTTACAAACACACACAATATATTGTTTTGTTTTTTATCTTAATTTAAAAATTAATCTATCTTTAACTATTTAAATTTTTTCATTAAAATAATTCTTTTACTTTCAACTATACAACATATAAAATGTGAATAAAGTTGAAGCCATAATAAAGGTTTGGAATGAAATTGACAATTTACATTAACTATTTAAAACATTAATATATTTATACTAATTTATATATATATTATATTTAATTTGTTAAAAATATAACTTTATTTCTTAGTATAAAAATTGAAAAATGTTTTACACTTGAAAAAAAAATGGATATAAGTATATATATATATATGTATATATTATAATTTTTAATTTTGGTAAGTTTTATTTTTTTGTATCTTCAAATGTCATATTACATCATTTCAAATATTTATCTATAGTATCTAAAATCGAAATTGGTGATTAAATCAATTTCTGATCTGGAACTTGGAAAATCTAACTAGTCAAATCTCAATGAACTGATTTTAAAAAATGCATGAAATAGTTATTTCTTAATGAAAAGAATTATTTTTTAAGAATTAAAACCATGATTCCAAACCTATATAGACAATATATGCAAAGTTTGCTCATCTATGTACCATATAAAAGCTAGTATATCAAAATGTTATCGAATGCAATGCATATCAGCAACCAAATAGATAATCAATGTTGTTTTAAATGCCCTCTATAGTCCAAAAACAATGCTACAAGCTATGAGGCCATTGGCCTACTACAAGTCTACATAACACTATTAAACATGACATTGATTCACTCCTCGTCATGATCAAACTCATCATAATTAGTAGACATGGGGTCATCAACAAGAGCTACATAAAGAGAATCTAGCTCCGGGTCAAACTTCTCAATTGTTTGAGTTTCAAAATTCTCAACTCGTTGAGTCTCAAACTTCTTAGTTGGTTCAGCCTCAAACTCCTCAAAGTATTCTTCCCTAATGTGCCCTGTAACTTCATTAGGTGCTCTACATGTCCTTACTTGGCCACTTATCTCAAGCAAGTTTTGTTTCAACATGTAAATACCCCCTCCTCCAAAATATTTTTGGAAATGTTTACAAATGACTTTCCCATCAATCATATCACAATGAGCCCATGCAATATCCTTGGATTTTGGAGGCATGGTGGCTAATGAAATATTTGAAATTTGCAAAGGAAATAAATATGAAAATTAAAAAAATATGCAAATAAGTAAAATGGAAAGCCTAAAATAAATTTTGAAAAAAAACAGGATATGTCTAGCCTACAAACAAGATTAAATATAAAACTTGAAAGAACACAAAACAAACATGGAAAGAAATGAAATATAGACTTTTTCAAGTGATGTTGGCTACCTTAACCTCCTCTACAAGATGCCATGTCCACTAGCCATATCCAAGGTATCTCTAAGATGACAAACACAACATAAATTGAATGTTGTTCCAATACTCAAGCAAAAAATCAGCATTATACAAGCTTAGAATGATTCTCACAAAAACTCGAAATGAGATGTGTGAGGAAAATGAGAGTGGAGGCATGCTTTTAAAGGCTTGGAGGGTTTTTTTTTTTTTTAGGGAAACAACCCCCAATTTTCATCAAAACCACTAACACATGCCCAAAACCATTGCATGTGGGTTATGTAGTTGTGGTTCTAATGAACCAGTCAATTTATGGCCAAACTGATCATTTTAACCGATTTGATGCCAAAACTAGGTTTGCAAGGGCATGAACCAAGTTTATTGGTCAGTTTGGTCATTGAGGCTAATGAATGATGCAATTCGACCTATTAGCAGTTTCATCAGGTCAATTTTGAATACTATGATCACGTGAACACAGTTCATATCATTATAAATCTTAATCTACCATGAGGGGAACTAAGTCTATTAATAGATAATGTAACAAAATGAGTCAAAATAAAGTGTTTATTGTAGTAATCAATTAGAGCTAACAAAGAATGAGTATCAGAAGAAACAAAAATTAAAGAAAGTCCTAACAAATGATCAATAATATAATGAGTACACTAGAGTAGGATCATATGCATTGGTACTAGTAGGAGAAAAAGGCTTGACTTCATATAGAATATGGTAACTTTTCCAGATGAGCTAGTCTAGCATCCGAAGCTAGCCAAACAAGAGCATTGATGATGCTTCACCCTCTTTATCTCATTCAAGGAAGAAATTATGTCATTTTAATCTTCGTGTTTCTCTTTTAGGACTCTTCCCAAAAGAGTTTTCAACTTCCAGTATAGGTTGTTAGAATTTAGATATTGGTTCCATATTGCCTTGGTATGACTAGGGCTAGGAAGCCAATTGGCTAATTCCTCCATGATCTCAAAGTCTGAAAATGTCCAGCGATCATTAGAGGTGTGGGTTTTGAGATGGATAATTTCTTCATGGATATTTTGTTGGCATTGTAGTGTTGGAATTCATGTAAACATGGTCTTGGTGTTGCTTGTCATATGCTTATGTCAATCCGATGACAATGTGTGATGATGTGTTCAGTTGGTTGCTTTGTTGGTTGGCATTGATGTCAACTTGGTAGTGGCATGACTTAGTGGAGGTGATTTGGAGGTTTAGTTTTCATTCATCCTAGGGAAGTAATTAAAAAAATTATATTTCCGAGCGATTTGAAATTATTCCAATTCTAATAATTTCATATTCTAATTAGATAGAGAAATTAATATATAAGAAAATTTTATTCAGAAAATGGCCCATTTTACAATAATATGGTAATTCCTTTTTTTTCTCAAGTTAAATTTGACCCATAACCTTTTTATACATAGTTAATCAGGTAAATGTGTACATTGGTAAGACATTCTTCGTGTTGCAATAGTTTTCTTGTTGCAGTAGTTTCTTTGTTACATTTATAAATCCTTCCAATATATCAACCACATTAATATTTTTAATGTGGTTATACTAGTTAATATGAAATTCATGAACAATTTTTCTTATTTTAACAATCTTTATTTTCTTTTTCATATTTGTCAAAACAAAGAGATATTTTTATTGTTTATATTAGATTTCATCACCTACATCTAATATGTTAGTTTTAATTTCCTGTCTAATTTTTTACCCAACATTTTCTCTTTAAATTTTGATATGATAATATTTTCAATATTATCTTTATCTTATAAAATGATATCCTCATTTTCACTTCAACTTTTCCCAATGGTATAGCCAAGACTGCACATCTTTCTGTCAACCTAGCTCAAGTAAAAGGTGCAAATTTTGACTAAAATTAAAAGTAATTTTAAGAAAACTCCTAGATTACATGGATTACATATTGTTTAATATATTTTTATAGATAAAATATCTAAATATAACCATGCTATCAATGTTGAAAAAAAAAAAAACTTGCTTAAAGGGATAAAGAGTTGTTGATGACGTTGGACCCGCTAACATGTCAGGGGATCTCCTTGGTAAGAAGTCCCAATTAGACTTCAAACCATTTGGTGTAGGAGTCCTAGTAGTGGGTCATATGGTAATGCCTTGACTAGCATTTCCCACATAGGCAAGTAATATAACTTTGTTGGTAGCAAGGGTGTGATAGCTGCAGTGAGTCAAGGAAGGTGCATGAGAGGTTCTAACACATGGGGGTTGAGATGAGTGCGCCCCTTGGAAACCTGTGATGGCACTCGGATTGGAAGGGAACACATGACAAAAGATACATCACAACATGAAAGGCAATTTAGCAAGAAATCCAAAGTGATGGTTAAACCAACATGACATTTCATAAAGATACATAGATACTTATACAACACATTCTATACACGCATGCATGAGAAAACCAATACATATATCTTTTAGAGTAAACAAAATAGAATACAATACAATATGACATATGCATGAAATGTCCTGGCCCTTATTATATAAATAAGTGTAAGTTCCAGTCATATAATACACCCATGTCCAACCACTAGTTCCAGTAGTGGAACATTACAGCCACATCCACCTACTCCTCCAAAGAGATGTACTAGTTTACGTAGTGGAGAAGCCAAGGCTCATTACAATAATGTCCAAGCTCTCTCCATGACAATCTTATCGAAATCCTGGCTGAGAAAAATATTTTACAATGCGTTAGAGGGACTATTTATAGCAAAGGGTGGGGTGACCATTGACATTCCTGTTTGTGATAGTTCAATTACCCTCATGACTCGTCACCTACTCTATGACTGTTACATCCAACTATCACATCTTGACTTACACTTGACATGACTTTACATTACAATGCACATGTACCCATATGAAACAAAATGGCTTGAGCAATCCAAACTAGACATCAATCTGACTTAGACAACCATGGAATTCCAACTCCTCAACATCCTCATGTTGATTGATAGTAACATACTAGTGCCAAGATCGGTAGCCCTTGATGGTGTCTGTGTGTTCCGTGGTTACATCTATCCGAAACCTTACTCTTGCCTTCATAACATCTAGGTACACTACTTGGGCTCCTCTATCAAGCTCGTTTGAAAGCATGCACATCATTGTATTCAATGCAACCTAACCAGCAACATACTTGTGCATGATGTATACATTGATGGGCAAGTCTAGTTGAGTGGAAATCTACATCAAATCATCAAAGTCTGAGTCAAGCTCTAGGCAGACCTGTTTCTTTGTCTTCACTTGGGTGAGAATGCAAATAGATGGGATTGCATGTTTGTGCACCACAACATCCATACTCTTGAATACTCATGCATGGGAATCATGTATGCTAGTGATGAGTTGTGGGAGCTCTTCATAGTTCTATATTTGAATTCGGATACATATTTTCAGCTTCACTGTATTGGCCCTCATCATCTTATGTAATTGAAGTGGGGCTCCCTTGTATTTCATCGTCCATGTTTGCATGTCATCAATAGTAGCATGCAAGTTCTTCAAGACACGTGATCTTCTAGCACATTGCTACTGCCATTTGTTGAGATGGGCAACTGCCTTAGCACGGTACCAAACTTGGAGTACAACACTTGCATAACTGTATCAAGGAACAATACTTCATCTAGTATTGCCTTCTTTAGTTCGGCTCAGGCAGATGTTGTCACCAAGACTCCTCCTTGCTTGGTCATCTATAGTTGCTTCACCATTAACTCATTCTCAGCTATCAGAAAGTGAAAAATTGAGCGAGTGGCTTCGGTATACAGTTTGGTTGCATCGACCAAGGTTGTTGGATGTTTGGGCACATCAGTCATGATCACTCGCTCCTCAACTTGCATAGGGGATGTATGATCCTTCAGAGTTGACACTCTATGAGACTGCACAAATTTATGTTGAGATTCGTCAAATGAGATGTTGTGCATCTCTCCTTCCAGCTGATCACTAAGGATCTCAGTACCTCATCTGTCACTTGAGACTTACTCATCATTTGGATGCAGTGAAGTAGATAAGTTGACCTCTTGGTGATGAGGCATGAGGTTCGTGTCCTGTTCCAACTCTTGTTGCTCCATGTCCATATCCAACTGTTGAAGTGCTTGTTCTATCTCATGAGCGAAGTCTTGCTCCTTTGATGGTTCACCCTATCTACCTGATGCCAGTTGATCTAATAAGTCCACTACCTGTACGGGCGTCGTTTCATCTATTTGCACTTGTTTCTCCCCCTACTATATATGTTGTTGTTGTGCTTCCCTCTCCTTTCTACACAGCTCTTGTTCCTTTCAGAGTTGCTTCCTCAGCTCATGCAAATCCTTCTTTGCTTCTTCCATTATTCTCTTATCCCTCTATCTTTGAGTGATTCGCATGTCGCGTTGGTGCCTCTTTGCCTCTATAGCCATAGTTGCTTTCTCTACCAATGGATCTACTCAGAACTTGCAGCTTTGCTCCTCCTCCATGTGATCCAAAATCCTCCTCTTGCCCTTGTTATTGGTGCTGGTGCTGCTGCTCTCCAATATACTACTTCACGTTGCTTCGCTAACCACTCTACAGAAAAGTTGACTTGTTCATTGGGTCTGGAGAAACTATATCAATATCTCTATGGGTCCTCCTCAACTTAATGAAATGCCTCATGGATTGAGTTGAACTAAACTCTAGTGTAGTGATTCTTCACAATTCAATGTGGGTCATACAAATTGTAACTTTGGAGGCCGAATGGATGCCTCTTCATCTGTTCTACTTTGACATCTTCTTACTTGATACTCTGGATCTCATATAACCCAATGTGGAATGGAAGAGTGGGCCAAGGTGCCTTCTTCATCGAGTGCAGTCTAGTTGTCAATCCTGTTGAGATGTGATAAGATACTTCCTGCATGACAATTATGTCCAAGGAAAAGTTCGATATAACATGTGGAGGGTTCTCCGTGCTGAACATTCAGATGAAGGTGCAGGACAGTGAGGCATACAATTCAACAATGTCTAATAGTGCCTCCATTGCTTCCTTTGACATGCAGGGTGGATCCTATTCGAATATCATCTTGCAAACTCGGGTGACAAAAATTATTAGACAATTGTGCGATTACTCCTCTGAAGTTGCATTCGATAACAACTTGAAATATGTATTTAGAGTAGTCTCCATCGGTGACCATGCCCACTCCAAGCCCGAGAATTCCTGTCGGGCACAAATTTCATCTAAGATGTGGGCGAACATGTAAATATCTTCATGCATGCCTCCAAGTGACTATCGATCCTTTGTTACTTGTTCCTTCAGCTGATGAGCCAACGTGCCAGACCAGCTACATGGTTTTTCCTTCTCTAGCCAGTTGGTCTAGCGCAATCACCCAACTATGTGGGAAGGTTTCCATGCTTTCTTGGCCATACAATTGACAAGAAAAATATGAGCAAGTATTAATATGCCTTCCAAAGTATCTTTGTCTTCTAGATCAAGTTGGGTGTCAACCTGAGTTGAGTCGACTCCTTCACCAAGTTCTTTAGAATGTCCCTCGAGTTAGTATTGTTGTTGGGTAAGATGAAGGGAGTATTCATGATAGTCACGGGCTCTAACATCTGATACATCTCATCATAGTCTCGTGCATAGAAGGTTGCAAGATTTGTCCCACTGATACTACTCAAGGTCATTATCCTGGTATCAGTGTGAGAGACGATCTAGTGTATCATGTCTACGCATAGGAATGTGTGATATCTACATGCAATCTAGTACAAATTCATTTATGGTCTTTGAATTTTTCCTCAAAAGTGCCTGCAAATGCTTCATTGACTTATTGCCACTTTAGTTGCATGTCCTTGTCTAGAAGCAGTTTGGTATCTTCGTAGATAGGTACATTAGAGGACACTCACTCAACTGTTACTCCAGTTGCATTTCTGTTAGTGTCTTGTGATCCTACTCTTTTGGAGGCCATTGATCTTGTACTATTAAGAGGTGGATGGACACCTCAAACATCTGGAGACAAAGAAACGTACATGCCAAAATCTATTAGTGAAAACCAAGGAAAATTCAGGGAATGTCACAACACATACCTGGGGAACAAATAGGAAAGATTGCGAAATTTCTTCTGGGAGGTTGGGTGGATGGATAGCAAAACTTTACAAAAGGAATTTTGAGTTGTCTGGGAGGCAAGACTGGCTGTTGGATTTGTGCAATGCACAATCCAGACTAGCTTTTGGATTTTCACAATGTGCAATCCAGACTCGTTGTTGGCTGTTGGGATTGTGCAATGCGCAATTCTAGCTAGGAGTCATTGCAGGCTTAGGGACTGCATTGCGCAATTTTTTGGGCCAGTAGTCACTGTCCCTCATAAATATGCAAAATTGTCCTAGATGACAGTTCTTGGGTAGAAATGTGCATTTCTAGAGAGGAAGACAGAGTCTTCCTTCCCCAAATTGCGCAATGATGTCTCATTGAAGGCAGAGTCCAGGCCAAGGTTGGCCAGACTCACGAACAAGAAACTGAAAGCAAATATGAAATAAAATGCATGGTGACACTAAGTGAAAGAAGAATTGATTGAGAGTGCATACAAACACGAATAAAAGATTAAGTAAATAGATCAACATGCATGTGTGTGAAGCGAGTTGCTAAATCGACGATCGTTTATGCAAAACAGTCTCATGCATGCGGCAGTAGTGAGATAGTAATGAAAACTAAAACAATCCTAGGATAGGCTAGTGTACATGTAAACTACAGCAAGTGTTCAAAGAAATCAAGCAAACAACACTCACACAAGCGAAAACACAAAAAGAGACAGAAATGTTGAAAAAGACAAGTTGAGGTCACTTACCCATGAATAGTTGAGCTCCAAGATCGATGTGAAAGAAAGAGCTCTAATGCATCGAATAAATGAGTTTTGAGCTCATGACACAAATGCCACAGATCTAGGAAAAAGTGACACTTGGAGGAAATTTTCTGAAACAGCTTTTCATGTAACCTCCAACTGCTAAAAATAGCTCCCTAAATCATGGGATTCCTTTTGCATGTTGCTTCTTACTATTCCAGGAAAAAGCAAGCCATGCATGCAAGTCAAGTTTCCTTGGTCCCGAGTGGAACTAGTCAACCCAACTGCTCATGCATGAAGCTGCTCAATTGCTTGAAGGAAATTCACATTTCGCACTGGGAGCTGGGTTGGTTTCCCAAGAGATTTATGCAATTTCTGGGCAGAGCAGCTGATTTTTGCCCAGTTTTTCACAATTTATGGGCTAAGCAACCTTGCTGGGGAAAATTGCGCAATTTTCACTGTGAGGATTGACTAGTATAATTGCACAATTATGGACCCCAACAGGCTGCCAGATAGGATTGTGCAATTTTTAGAGGGGAGGCCGGTTTCCCTCTAGAATTGCATAATTTCTTGGGGGAGTTACTTTGCCTACAGCTGGACCAAGTCCAGATGAACTTCCTATGAGGGGAATGCATCAAGATGTGATTGGCAGGCTGCCTTTATGCAAGAAAAAAATTGAAGCTTGTGTACTTGATGATGCAAGACAAGATGCTGTGAAAAGTTGCTAGGGAGGCTCCAAAATGAAGCTAAGGCAAAATTTTGGATGGTGGTTGTAGCCGCTACAACACTTGGTGACACACTGGTAGAACTCCAGCTCTCTGAATTGACCTTGTTTGTGAAAAGAAATTCTAACACCTCCAAAAGTATTGTTCCATTCTCAATTCGTCTTATTTTCTCATGAGCTTGATTGTAAGATGTAACATCCACCAAGCTCTCAAGGTAGATTAACACGCATTCCAAGATAAGGCAACACAGTTGCTTCGATTGGGGTTGAGGGGTTTATTGGTGCACAAGAAGTATAGTCGTCAGAGTGTTAGTTTCATCTCTGGTGTTGCTCCGCTGCGAGTAGGCCTGGACAATACCCTGGCAGAGTCACATAGAAACACAAGCATGGTTCCACTGCCAACGAGCCTGGTCAGTACCTCGGTGAAGTTACTTGCATCACCTCTCTGCGCAGGAAGCCTTTCTCTTCTTTCGCCTTATTCATTTTTCATTTTTCATTTTTATTACTTTCCATTTTCTCATTTTTTTCATTTTTCTCAATTTTACATAGCACTTATTCATTTCATAGGTAGAAGAGGGATCCTAACTTATTGAGAGAAGAAGAGGTTGTTCCATTAGAGCAGTAGTTTATTATATCTCTAACGTGCTTGTTAAGGGTTTCCCCCTCACATTACTCTACTTGACTGAGCTGACAAGGGTTGACCCAAAAACAACCAACTAGATGCTTAGGTGACACTAGTTAGCATGCAAGCGTTGTTTTTTCACCAAGGTTCACTTCAAACATTACATATTCTCCTTCAACGTATCATGGATTAAAAGTAACAATTTCTTCATACAGAGGAAAGATGACAGATAACTAGGTATTGATAGATGTACAAGCCCTCTTGTACTTTACCCAGCTTGTTTCAAGAGTCATACATGGTTTCATGTGAAACTGACCTACGAACAAAACAAGTGAACTAACAAACAAAAAAAGTTACAAAGCAAGAGCAGAAGCAAAAGAGAAAGAAAATCGAGTAAGAAAACAAGCAAGCAAACAAATAGACAAAAAAAATCAAGTAAGCAAACAAGCATGCAAGCAAACTAACTAAAAGAAAACACTACTCCTACTCTTAAGCTAGTAGTGCATGGGCCTGATCACATGAAGTGAAATTTCCAATGCAGAAACTGGCACATTGGTTGACCAATGTTGGTGAAAGCTTGGTTCATGAGCAACCCATTTGTGCAAACCAGCAAGTAAGAAAGATATTACAATGAAGACAACCACACTTCATGTTTCAAAGTGCCCATAGGACATAAGTGAGTACAAGTGCATGATGAGAAGTCCGTGAACTTATCATGAAGTTGTGTGACACTGCGTTCGATTTTGAAGCTTAGTAACACTCATGACTATGACATGCAAGCAAATGAAAGAAACAAAGATAACTTGCATCGTGCACATGTGCTTGTAATGTAAGATTCCTCAAATGCATGAACGATAGGATCGTGTAGTTCAATTGGAAGAAGTATGATCGGTGTGTGAGATGGATCTTCAATGAATATAGATGAGTGACGAGTAGTCTTGGGTGATTGAATAGCTTTCTAATTGAAAGTGATACTAACCCCAAGAGAGAGAGGACTTGACATAACCATCAGCTCGGGCTAAAGTGCCTCAATAGTCTTGGGTGTTTCAACATCATCATTAGGTATATTATCATAAACTAGTGGCTTTGAGAGATCAACTATGATAGATTCGTGATCATGATTAAATATGGTAGTAAATGGATCATGGCCACCACGATTAGAAAAATTAATGGTTTCATCGGAATCCTCATCATCAGGTGAATCAAACCGAGGGGTAGATGAAAAGTGAACAAAATCATCCTCTTTATTTTCAGAAAAGGTAGATGAAAGATCAAGAGGATTTTCAATGAATGACTTATCCTCTCCATCATCGAAGGATTGACCAACATCTAGTGTGTGATCAACAATGGATGCATCCGTGGATGGAGATACACATGCAAAATCATGGATGGCAAGTTCACCAAAGATGCCAGGAAAGAACGAAGGAGGCTCAGAAGGAAGGGAGTCATCCTTCACCGAGTGTTGATATTCAAGCTCCCACTCATACTGTTCATGAATTATAGCACACATTGGTTGTGAAACACCAATTCCATCAATGTCTTGTTCTTCATTCACAACAAGTGAAGAGTCTGAAATGGAAGAACACAAGACAGTATCATCTAGAGGAACAATCAAGTGTGAAGATGGAGGTTGTGGAATAGAATTCATATGACAAATCGAAGGACTCACAACCAAATCCATGCAAAAATTAAGTGAAGTGATGTTGGGAGGATGTGAAAGTTGAACAGGTGTGTGAACATGATCCTCAACATCACACGACAGTGGTGGAGTTGTTTGATGAGGGAATGGCAGACATTCACTCGTGATAGTGACCACATTTGTCTGAGATTTTGCAGCTCCATCACTGAAGAAGGTTGAGTGAGGCTTGATTTTGAACTTCTTCTTGGGATGAGTAGATTTCTTAATGCAATACTTGAATCAGTCCCAAAGATAGAGGAATTTCATCTGGTTCCTCGAAGCTTGAAATGCAAGTCACGGAAGCACTGCCAAAAATCCATAATCGATTGATGTGGGGCCTTATGTTGTTGTCACTGTTTTTGGTCAAGATGGTCTAGATCAAAATGATAAAAAGTGTCATCAATGAGATCATAGAAGTGCTCAAGTGAGTGCACGTTGTCAGCTTGTAGGCTGAACAACCATCGAAGTGGATATTCGTGAAGTGTGTATGCAAGCAGCAAGTTGGTTTGTTCGTCAAAACACCCATCTTCCTCATGAAGCATGGAAATAAAGTCATGTAAGTACTCAGGCTAGACCACTTCGCCTTCACCATCATACGTATAAGTGGACAAGTGATTGAAAATTACCCTCATGATGGTGACATATTCATGATTCGAAAAGCATCGTTGAGGGAGAAGAGTGCAAGAATCCATGAAAGATGCAAAGGTTCAAAACAAGATGAGAGGACATAGCTTGTCATCTGGCCCTCCTTCTAGGACCAAAAATGTTGACGGTGTTGGACCCACCAACATGTCAAGGGATCTCCCTAGTAAGAAGTCCCAATTAGACCTCAACACATTTGGTCTAGAGTCCCAACAGTGGGTCGTATGGTAATGCCTTGATCATTATTTTTCACAAAGGAAATTAAGATAACTCTATTGGTAGCAAGGGTGTAACAACTGCAATCAGTCAAGGAAGGTGTATGAGAGGTTCTAACGCATGGGGTTTGAGATGAGTGCACCCCTTGGAAACCTGTGATAGCACTCAACCTAGAAGGGAACACATGATCGAAGATACATCACAACATGGAAGGCAAGTTAGCGAGCAATCCAAAGTGATGGTTAAACCAACAACACATTTCAAAAAGATTCATTAATACTTATACAGAATAGTCTATACATGTATGTGTAAGTAAACCAATACATATACCATTTAGAGTAAACTAGATAGGATAGAATACAATACGACATATGCATGAAACATGCTAGCTCTTACTATATAAAGAAGTGTAGGTTCCAGTCATACAATACATCCATGTCCAACCACTAGGTCCAACAGTGGAATGTTATAGCCACATTTGACTACTCCTCCAAAGAGATGTACTAGCTCTGCATAGTGGAGAAGCCAAGGCTCATTACAATATTTTCCAAGCTAACTCCAAGATAGTCTTATCAGAAGCTTGGCTGACCAAAATCCTTTATAGTGAGTTATGAGGGACTATTTATAGAAAAGGGCAAGGTGACCCTTGACATTCCCCTTTGTGACAGTTCAACTACCTTCATGACTCTTCAGCTACTCTATGACTATTACATCCAACTATCACAACTTGACTTACACTTGACATGACTTTACATTACAATGCACATGTACCCATGTGAAACAAAATGGCTTAAGCAAGCCAAGAAAGACATCACTCTGACTTAGACAACCATGGAATTCCAACTCCTCAACATCCCCATGCTAATCAACAATAACATACTAATGCCAAGATTGGTAGTCCTTGATGGTGTCTGTGTGCTCAGTGGTGACATCTGTCTGAAACCTAACTCTTGCCTCCATAGAATTTGGGTACATTGCTTGGGCTCCTTTTCCAAATCATTTGAAAGCATGTGCATCATTGCCTTCAATTTGGCTAGACTAGCAACATAATTATGCATCATGTCTACACTGATGGGTAAGTCTGGGCTGGTGGCAGTGCACATCAACTTGTCGAAGTACGAGTCAAGCTCTAGTCAAACATGTTTCTTTGTCTTCACCTGGGTGAGAGTGCCAATAGATGGGATCGCATGTGTGTGCACCACAACATCCATACTCTCAAATACTCGTGCGTGGGAATCCTATATGCTAGTGATGAGCTGTGGGAGCTCTTCATAGTTTTCAATCTGACTATGGATATGTGGTTTCAGCTCGACCACATTGGCCCTCATCATCTTATGTAATTGAAGTGGGGCTCCCTTGTATTTCATTGTCCATGTTTTCATGTCATCAACAACAACATGCAAGTTCGTCAAGATACATGCTCTTCTAGCACATCACTTCTACCATTCGTTGAGATGGACAACTGCCTTATGCACGATACCAAACTTGGAGTACAACGCTCGCATAACTGTGTCAAGGGATAATACTTCATCTAGTATTGCCTTCTTCAGTTTGTTGGGTCCCTATAATACTAGTGATTACCCCATTACTATTGTAGTTGTACCCCTTATTAATATTTTTGTGCCCCTATTGCCCCCATATTGTTATTATTATGCCCCATAGAATCCCTCTATTGTTATTTTTGTGGATTTATATTATTATTGTTAGGTCGGTTGGGTTATATTATGACTCCTTAGACTCCTA
>APFE030541339.1:15457-32271 GCA_000404065.3 Pinus taeda | reverse complement strand
GGGGACCATCATGTATATTAAGGGTTTACTCACGACAAGGTAGAAACTTAGGGAATGAGGGTCAACTTGTAGCATCAAAGAGCATTTGCTTAATCTTCTTACATTGGTGGGAAGATATGAACATGTTTATTTGACACATGACACAGCAGAGGGACTGAGATAAGGACAGTAACAAATTACTGTGTAACAGAAGCCCCCTAAGGCATGAAGCCCAAGAGAGTGGGAGGGGTGAAATGATTTACGAAACTGTCTGAACTGGAACACCACTTTCGAAGAACCTGCAGGCGTAAGCACAACCGATATCTTTGATAGTGAAATACATGTAGTCTAGGCATGCGTGCAGCCATCCAAAAGACATGTGAAACTTGGTCTGTGGTATGGATGCAGCCACCCAGTTGACAAGACCATGATAATGATAAAGGTATGGTCACAACCATCCATGAAGATGTAAGTATGGTTGCAGCCATCCATCAAAGAGTCATGTATGTAATCACGAACCAATCCACGCAGCCCGAACATAGGTAATCTTAGTTCGGGGTCTTGAAACCCAATTGATCATAGTACAAATTCTAGCATGCGAATAGAGGTGCTGAGGTCGAGCATGGTAGAAAGTCTCTTGATTACCAGTCAATGATGAAAATCGTTAATGAGCATGAGAGAAACCACCAATAATGCCGACGGCTCTCAAGGTACTGTCCAATACAATCCACTAAGTGTGAAAAATGAGTTGAAGTCAAAAACTTGTGGAATCACCCAATCGAAGACCAATGATGAAAGTCTATCATCAGGTGCAAAGAACTTGCCATTGAGGCATGCAAGCTCCAAGGTACCGAAAGGGATCTTTAGACCAATCTCTTAGATAATGAGTTGGTGTTGATAGGAGAAGATTCATCGCAGGAGGGCCATAATGTTTCCCCCATCAATGACACGAGATAAGGAACAAGTGGCAAATGGTAAAACAAAGTATCAGAGGAGGAGGTAAGGGTGTGAACTGCAGAAGGATCATGCTCTTGAACATATTGGTGACACAACTTTGGAATGTGGCAGCATTTGGTACCAAAGGATCGAAGAATTGATGGAGACAACAAGGATTAGATGGAATGAGGCAAAATGGCAACCCAAAACCCTGAAAGGCCAAATGATGATGCATGGATATCCCAACCTGTCAAGAAGCAAAAACGTGGATGTTCAAGAGTGACTAGCTGCCGCGGGTAACCAATGATGATTTACAAATTTTCCCCCACCATTGCTGGCGAGTACCACAATTATTTTTGGAAACAAGCTTGAAGGGGATATCATATGCTTGTAATATAAGTTTGACCTTCGGACGAATCCAACCTAGTGATAGTTTAACGAGCCCTAAGGAGGAGAAGTTCGAGTCTCGTCATGACGATGAGTCTAATGTCGTTAGGGTTTAACGAGTCTGACATAGGGAAAACTCGGAGTCTTTTTCATGTTTAGAGAGTTTGAAAAAGACACAGAAAAGAAAACTCTAGGGGGGTCCTTTTTAGTAAATTTGTGTCCCTCGAGCCCAAAAATGTATAAAATAATACTCGAGAGAACCGCTTGACCATTACAATCAAGGATTACCTTTGTAATTAGTGGCCTCGATCCGAAAAAGTAGAAAAGCAATTGAAGACACGTCGTTTCGTAACCAGTATCGAACCTGAAATGACAAAACTTCGGCGATATTTTCATGTTTATACGGTTAGAAAAGAGCTCAAAGTGGATCGCCTTTCATTCTGTTTAACGAGTTAAAAGTGAAAACTCAGCAATCTTTTCGTCTTTTGTAAGTCAGAAAAGAGCTTAAAGAAGACTTGTCCTGAGGAACGAGTGGTATAAAGGGTAGCAACAGGTTTTGACAATGGTGGAACTAATGAAAACATGTAATGGTCAAGAGGCTGGCTAATAAAACCACTCATCACTGCAATCCCTCAGGAAAGGAAAAACAACCAAGTGAAAGCATATGATCGGCCAAAGAGATGGTGGCGATGGAATGAAACAACCAAACCTCATCTAGCATAATTTATTGGATAAGAAAGGAAATCACGAGATGTAAATTGGGTATGGGTTCATTTTTGCACAATCTTGAACCATGGAGAACTCTGCTTGGATTTGGTTTCATGTTTACACAAGCTTGAAATGAAAAACTATGCTTGTTACAAGTTCGCATGCCCCTAGCATAATGACGCAAATCGAGGTGCATGCCCCCAAAGCTTCATTGCATTCAACAAGGTGGATGGAATGAAGGTTCACTTTCAATATCTTAGAAAGACTCGACTTGGATTTTACGAGATCTTAATCAAAGACTCGATTTGGAAAGGGAGTTGTTTCATTTTTTAATGAGCTTGACACAGTAAAAGAACTATCCTCATAACCCTGTTTCATTTTTTAACGAGCTTGACACAAGAGTGGGAACTATGCTCGTGACTCCTTGTTTCATTTTTTAATGAGGTCGACACAAGAGAAGAACTCTCCTCAACACCCTTATTTCATTTTTTAGCGAGCTTGACACAAGACAAGGAACTATGCTCCACACCCCTTGTTTCATTTTTGAACGAGGTTGACATAGGGACAAAGTATCCTTAGGACTCCTTGTTTCATTTTTTAACGAGGTTGACACAAGAAAAGAACTCTCCTCAAATATTTTTCATGGGTCATACGCAAACATGACTCCAAAGAGATCTTCACTGGATGGAAGAAGTATGCTTTGGGAGGAACACATGTCATTAGACATCAACGACATATCAGGTTCCAATGCCCTCGGTACATGATGTACGAGACCATCTGCATGATCATGAACAGATGTAGAGACAGAATGAGTATTCACATAATTGACTCATGGCGAGTAAGGTACTTCTTGTGGATAAGAACCGATGGGGGATGATGGTGGTACAGGAGGCACCAGATGACTAAAGAACGACAATTGATCAATAGTCACCATTCTTCCATCGTGCAGAAAACAATCCACACAGAAAAGTGAAGAAACAAGAGCTGCCATGGCATAAATATAGTCACGGCCAAGGAGAAGACTGAAATCTAAAGCACCTTGGACAACCATCACATTGATATAGATGGTTTTCCTCCCAAAGTAACAGGTAAATTTAGAAGGATCCCTAAAGGTTGACTGGTTCCTCCGTCAAACACCAACAGATTTTTTGTGACTGGCACAAGCTGTGGGGAGCCCAAAGCTTGCCAAGTAGTGAAAGGCATGAGGCTAACCGATGCACCGTCATCTAAGATAGTGCCAGGTACTGCCTTGTCATAGGCATGTACTAATCTGAAAAGGCACATAGGATGGAAGGCAAAAAGCAGTCAAGTGACTCCAGTTGAAGGAAATGACCGAACTACTTGGTGGGGGTATCATATGATTTCCCCCATGCTCAACAGGAACCGAAGAAGGACCCTCTGAATTAGCCGGGATACGAGGGTCGTTCTTGGACTCATGAGAATTTGACGAGACAAGAAGAACATGAGCAGTGTAATCATGATGCTCTTTCAGAACAGAGTGATCAAGGGTGGCGAATCCAAGTCGACACTCTTTCCGGCCAATGGTTGGTCAAGGATGGGCTGAGCACAACCAGGTTCGGGAAGAGAAGGGTGGACAAGAGAAGAATCTAAGTTAATCTCTTTGTCAACTGAGAGAGGGTCTAAAGAGAGCGTCTGATAACCAACGGGAAGCTGAGGTGAAGAATCTGTAAGACTTTCCAAAATGACGGAAGCTTTATCCATGAGCGAACAAAGGTGAAGGGGATGGTTTCCTTCACATAGCCTACAAAGGAGTCGAATCTTCCCTTTCTTCTTACTGCTGCCAGTTGATAGGGTAGCATCGTCATGAGCTTCAGAGGACGATGAGGGACGAGCCAGATCATGAGACCATACTTCTAAGATCTTAGGGATGCTAGGACAATCATGAAGAAGATGGTCATTCTTGCATAATTTACAAGGAAACTTAAGCTTCCGCAGAGGAGAAGGAGGTGTTCTGACCTAAGATGTACTTGGAGCAATAGCTGCACAGGTGGCCTTGCATTTATCAGACTTCTTCTTCTTCTTCATCATCTTCTTCTTCTTCTTAGTCTCCTGGTTACTAGATGTGGAACTTTCACCAGGCGAAGTAGGAGATGAAGACGAAGAAACAGGGGAAGAAGGCACAGGCTCAACCTTGGAATCATTGAGTCTTCATTCAAACGAAGGAGATGACAGAATAGGGGTCATGATGCTCGAGACCACTGAGGTTGAGAACAGCCAAACGGGCAAACCGATGGTTAACCCAGGCAAAGACAATGTTGCCATCTAGGGAGCACCATCATTTCCAAATGGAGGAAATAGACCAGGAGTTCCATTTGGGGGAAAACCTTGGCCGGTAGACTCAGGGAATGTTTCCATTGGGAACGAGCCTAAAAAACACTCTTATCACAACCAAGAACTCGAACTATTACCAGGAATATTTCGTGGGCAGTAAATTTTATGACGTAGGAACAAAACTTGACCTTTTCATGTTTCAAGAGTCGAGAAAAGGATGAGAAGGTGACTCTATCTCTTTCGAGGTTTAATGATCTTGAAAGGACAAGTGCTTAGATGATCCTTTTCTTTTAATGAGTCGAAAAAGAACGAAAGTGACTACTCTGGAGAACTAGGTAAAAGGTTTACCAAACAACCCGTAAAACTGCATATACACCTTGGTGATCAAATGAGAGGAAAAATGACCAAGGACTTTCCGTACTACAATTAATCTTCCTGAATGATATGTTTGGTTCATTACAGTTTATAGGGAGGCAGACACGGCTTCCTATGTATGTAGGATGATAACCTAGTGGGGTCTCCCGATATATACTCGACGGTACTGGGAGCAGAAGTCTGTACTAGTGACTATTGAGTCACAGAAGGAGGAATCAACCAACCTTAAGTGAATGCAATAGTGACTAGGTTTAACGACGCTGGAGCATGTTTCTAGCATAGACCTCTAAATAATGTGCGTTATGTTCCAATGCATTGTTAAGTTCATTCAGTTCATTTTAGAGTTGATCTTGAATTATGTTTCAATTTCCAGGCCTTACCGTATGTATATTAAAAACCCTAAGATGCAACTAGAATGAGTAAAGCATCAATCATTTTGATGAACACCTACTTAAAGGAGGGTAGAAAGCACATTCCCAAGAAAACACAAGCAAATGCAAACACTAAGAAACACAATGCATCAATACACTAATCTCACGATGCATTGATACTACTAATGAAAGATTTAGAGTTAGATTTTCAATTTCTCAAACATGAAAATTTGAAATGCACATATACTTTCACTTTCGTATATCAAATGAATGCAATCCCTTAATTTTTTATTTTTTTTGGAATTTAAAGAGACAAATAGGCAAGTGTGACCTGATTGATCCAAACAATTGTGATCTATGCTTGGAAGTGAAGAAACCGAATCAACATAAAAAATTGTTTTAATAATCGACACTAAAAATCAACCAGCAAAACAAGCAGCGAAAAAGCCTCAAGAAAATCAATAAGACGGTTGTGGATGAACCTTGGATAGACAAGTAACCCAAGCAAATGTTTTCTCGACGAAATTGCTAAAGAGCTAGGTCACAGGGTCTAAAAACACAAGATTCACTCAAATGAAATCAACGAGACAGTACCTTAACCAAAAGCAATCAAAGCAAGCTAATGAGAGACAAGAAACAACAGGGGATAAACGAGACTGATGGATTTAGGAGGTAAAGTTGTAAAAACAACTTTACAGGAATCATCGTAGGTGTTACACTGACAACTAGATACGCCGTTGCAAGTGTTACACTAACAACTAGATACTAGTCGCTAAAGTACACCTGTTTTTAGAGACGATCCGATTTCAGCAGCCGTCGCGAGAATTAAACCAGAAACTCAAGACGAAAGCCAAATAGTCGCGGGTACAAATCTAGAACATCAACGACGTCGTCGCGACTATTAAGCTTTCTTCAGTGACAATCTTACTTAAGCAAAATACAAAGTAAAATAACCTAATTGACACCAAGTAATATTTCCGAGCACTAAGGGGAATTCCTAGATTGACCCAGGTAATCCAAAAAACCGATAGGTTTAACCCCTAAATTCAAGAGACATGAAATCAAAACCAAACAAAAGAAAACAAGAGAAAAAACATACAAATGACTCCCTAGCGGAGTTGCCAACTTGTGAAGTAGGAAAGTGTTCCCTCTGTGGATGGAGGCAACCCCTCTAGCCCTAGAGTGGGTCTAGTCACAACAAAGACAAAACAACAATTGATTCCCTTAAATAGTCATCATTGGAGGCCTACCTCAACCTAGTGGTTGATGAAGTTCCGTTCGGAAGAAAGAAGAAGAGGGAGAAGCACTACTTACCAGAAGAAAGTAGGCAGGCCCCGGACCTGATAAAAGAGAGTAAATCCAGAAGAAAGAATAAGAGTAAGTAGGAAGAGAGTTAAGCTAAGCACGATATAACTTGCTGAGCTAATGTGTATTATTACGTCTTTAAAAACGATTAGTGATCGCTTCAATTTCCTTCTCCTTAATGAGCAATCAACCTGAAACACCACAAGAAAACAACAGAGCACGTAACCGAGAACAACAATGATCTATTTACTCATAAATTGAAGAAATCATGAGCTATCAAGTAAATTACATACAAGACATAGGAAATCATCATTGATTGTATTAATAATAAATCGAGAGCAAAGCTTACAACCAAGTCTTGATGTCACAAGCCTTCTCAGAGGGTCCAACCAATATGTTTCTTCAAGCATTCACTCTCAAGGATGGGTCTCCCAATCAAATAATATCTCTCTCTCACTCAAAAGCTTTAATACAAAGCTAAGGGCACTCCACAACCTCTCACAAACTATTAGCAATCCCACACTTTTCACACTCACACCAAAGCTATCTATCTAACTCAAAAGCACTAGCAGCACTATCCAACAAAAGGAAATAGCAGATCATAGCAATGGTGAGTGATTTTATAGGAGAAGGAGTCTCCATGAACTGAGGGAGAGAGAGCTTATCCTTAAGGAAGGTAGCACAAAATATGGAACTACCATCCCAGAGGGGGAAGGGCAATCCAAACTGACCCAACAACCAGGTCTAGAGACATCCAAAAGGCCGACTGTTAGAACAAATTTTCCCAATCTGGATCATCACTAGACGTAAACTAAGTCTCCATGATGGCATCACTAGAGGCAATGCATGCAGATCAATCCTCGTGATAGATAGCTAATAGCTTCGCACCAGGCCTTGAAATCCATCTGTCACGGGAAACAAATGTACACCTGCAACGACGTCGCGATGAGACCGTTTATGACAGGGGACCATTGCGTATATTAAGGTTTTACTCGCGATGAGGTAGAAACTTAGGGAATGAGGGTCAACTTGCAACATCAGGGAGAATTTTCTTAATCTTCTTACATTGGTGGGAAGATATGAACATGTTTATTTGACACATGATACAACAGAGGCACTGAGATAAGGACAATGACAAATTACTGTGTAACAAGCCTATCCCGACCAAAGAGAGTGCGAAGGATAAGAAGGGGAAGCAGGTTGTGATACTGGTGCATGTGTCACCTAGAAGAAACCCATAGAATGACAAGACCACCACAAAGGAGAAGGGAAAAACCATTAACTTGGAGCCGAAGGACGAAGAGATTGAGGACATTTCGATGGATGATGAGGATTTGGGGGTGGAAGTGGAGGACATTGAAGTCGAGGGTTCTAACCGTATATCTAAGTTTCTCAACTACGTCCCTCCACACGAAGGAAAGACCAAGGTGCCGAAGGATATTAACGAAAGCAAGGTCACCCTACACATACCTCTGCTGTCGGACGAGATTGTCTTTGAAGGACAACACTTGGGGTGGGTTCTGTGGTTGAAATTAGAATATTTGGACTTAGCTGACACTGAGAAGTTCCCTCACTTGGAAACGAAACAACTAATGCATGGCGTTGTTCATAAACCACCAAGATGACTGCATCGGAACCGCGGAAGTGGCTCATGGGTGTAGACAAGGCAGGTCTGCTCAACTTGCTATGGGTGTTGCACTATAATTACACACCCATTACAATGTTGGTCATCAAGTAGCTGCTATGATTGGTGCAAGATGGGTGTCTATGGCTGGAGGAGCTGACACCCATCATTGATGGGTTGATCCATAGGATCATACGGCTGCCCTATATAGGGGAAAATCTAGCCATGATGTTTGGCAGAAACGGTGACGATAAGGCCCTCACATAGGTCATGATGGAGAAATTCAAGCTCTTAAAGAAGCCACAAGGATATGCCATCTCAAGTATTTGTAATCCTATGGTCAAGGTGGCCACACATATTTTGGTAGGAAACGCTATGAGGAAGTGTCACATAGATGAAGTGCCGACACCTGTTGTCGCTCTAGCACCCCAATGCGTTGGAGTCCAATTTAATTGGGTGCACTATCTCTGTAGTGAGTTCCTTGCAAATTGGCATGAGGAACAGGAGATCAGCAAGACCTTCCACTATGCATGGCTCTTGCTATCCATTGTGCTAGTAGCCTAGGAGCTACTTGAAAATAGTCAATTCCCCTCAGTCACGCTGGACCTACTAGAAGTAGCAAAGTACACTTCGCTGTGGGTGACCAAGGATTCTCAGCACAACAAGGATAGAAAGATCTTCTGGATATTGATGGAAATGAATATACACATGGCTATCAATCGCAAGCCATGATTGTCACCTACTGTGTTTTCCAAACTGCAAGGGTATGTGGATTTCATGGCAGACTTTCAGCATGTCACGATCAAGGGATGGAAAGACCCTGAGCAAAAGTGACATGAATTGCCATACTTGGCAACGGATGACGTGATTGATGCAGTTATTGATCGCTGGCCGGAAGAGTGGCACACTGTCTTAGACTAGGTGGTGGGATCGAGCAAGTCCGCCGTGCAGTGCAAAAAGAAGGAAGCCAAGTTCAAGATGGTGCAACTAGATGAGAAGAGGAAGAAGCAGGCCACTAACAAGGCCCATGCAGAGCGTGATGTCATATAATAGGCGGAAAAGAAGACAAGTGGAACAAAGCATGACTTTGACAGAGGTGCGAGGTCACTTTTGCCCGAAACAAAGGAAGAAATATATGAGCAAATAGAGCAGCATGGAGCGGACCCATTGACGACGTCGTACCCCATCAAATGTCTAAGAGAACAAGAAAAAGTTGGGTCGCGGAAGAAATCCAAGGCCGGTAAGATGTCATTGGACCCAATCACCCTAATAGAGGGAGCTTTGAATGACATTGGAGATACGGTGTGAGATGTCACCGTGGAGGTACTACAATAGTTCGAGCAACAATAGCAGCAACTCTTGGGGGAAATCAAGATGGGCTTGCATGAGCTGCAGATCCGTGCATCACAGGTTGGTGTGGTGTCCACCAGCCTCACCATCGGTATTTTAGAAGCTACCACGATGTTGCATGTGAAGGACTCCTGAGTGATAGTGCTGCCGGATGGAACACTGATCACAGAAAATGAAGCTAACAGGCCTGCTGTTAGCGGCATCAAGGGAGTGGAGTTGAACTTGGCAACGTTTCCTGGCGAGGCGCTCCACCTACTATAGGATGGGTTGATCATGGAGCTGAGGGCCCATGAACAGTGCACTTTGCAAATAATCAGTGAGTAGAATATTAATAATGTGCAGATGGCCTCTACTGACCTCACTTCCATGGTGGAACTTACTAACACAAATCAACGTATGATTAAGGCCATGAAGGAAGCCTACCGAATGGTCCTCAAATTGGCCATTCTTGAGGATGCAGAGGCAAATGAACAGGTCTACAAGCTTTCCACAGGGGTGAGCGATGCTCACACAGAGTTGGCTAAGGTTTAGTTGGAGCTGAACCTACAGATTGCAGATTTGCAGTTGAAGACCCGACCTTCAACTCTGCTGGAAGTAAAGGAGCAATGCACAACCATTCTCACAGAGGTGATAGTGGTAATAGATATTGTAGTAGCAAAATACACACGGATATTTGAATAGTTGTTCAAGGTCCTGACGAGTTTGCAGGAGGATCCTAATGTACATTGGCTGGAGTTAGAGGTGTGAGAATTGCAGTAGCGCTATGTCGAAGTAAAAGGAATAACACACACAGTTGCTCTCACATAGAGATTGGCGAAGCTATAGGAGGCCAAAACATTGAAGGAATAGGTAGATGCAGTGCAACACAAAGAGGCAATGTTGAAGGCACTCTTGAAGCCTTGGTTGGACAAAGCTTATTCGGTCATGGCCTCCATTGAAGGCAAGATTTATAGTTTGCAAGTGACTCAGCAGAAGCTTCAGGTTGATAGTTCAGGACCAACAACAGAGCAGTTGGTTGAAGAAGTGAAGCAAGCGGGTGCATGGTGAACCGTCGAAGTTTCTGTCATACAGGTCGAGCTGGGAGGTCTTTGTGCCAAGATCTCTATGCCCGCAAAGTGACTTGAGGGTGAGTCACCATGTTTGTGTTGGGGGCCTGTTGGGAACGGGTTCCCCCAAGAGCAATTTTGGGCCTGAAAGCCCATGTTTTGGGACAATTTTGTAATAAAATTGTAAAGTCTCTGCTTTTTGTGGTCACGGAGCACGAAGGTGTCAAGAGTCATAAAGGGTTATCCACCCTTATTTTGTAAAGTGTCAAGTGAGTGGTAATGTATAAAAAAGAGCTAAGTAAGTAAGTTTTAGGAATTTAGAGAAGAATAAAGATTTGGGAGTTTCTGGTAGAGAAGTCTAAGTGTTTTGGGTCTTAGCATAGGTAGAGGCTCTACAGCTGAGTGCGCAAAGGCCTAGGGTAGAAGCCTGCGGTTGAGTGTGTGGATCCCTGCAGTTGTGTGCGCAGGGTGGATAGAGTTTGTATTAAATTTAAAGAGAAGTATTCTACAATTACTATGTATTTAGTATCTATTAATGCATCTGATTATATTGTGATCTGGGTTTATTTTACAGTGTTTACTTGATGCATGAATGTATGTGATTATATATGTTAATTTAACGCAAGAAAGAATATCAGTTTACGCGATGCTAATTGTAATTGATTGATAAGATAAGTAAAGAACTTGAGATAACTTGGGAACCTATCAAATACATTGTCATAGCAGTGCGAAAATACCTAAACTGCTGGTTAGGGCTACGCGAAGGCCAATCATACTCCTTCGTGGAGGTATTGAAGGGCAGGATAGAAGGTAGATTGATCAAGCCCTAAGGCTTAGCGACCTGAGTGAAGGTAGGAGCAAGGGATATAAACTGACATCACAACCATCTCAGGGTGTGGAAACTTGGTTCCAGCATCCTCCCATACTGCTTCAGGCAAGACTTCGGTCCACGCTCCGCGGGTTGATGCTGAAAGGGCCAGTAGTGTAGGGATTTGTTTGGCTGACTAACACTGAAATTGGGTCATGGCCCACAAAGCTAGCAAGGCTCTTGCGGATAATTAGACAAAGAGGAAAATAAGAGTAATGAGGATGGATAACAATGGAGAATTATTTGGGAATGAATTTGAAGAGTTCTATAAGAAGCGTGATATAACAACACATAAGACTACTCCATATACACCTTATCACAAGGAGAAAATATGTTTTGGGCCAAAAATATAAGGAGTAGATTTTAGTGGAGATTAAAGGATCTGTGGGTGATCTCTAGTGATTGTTGAGGGCCAAGTTAGATCTGTGGAGGAGGCACAGACTTGAGGGACAAGTTTGGGTCTATTTGTGCATAGATTTGGAGGCATATTTCCTATTTTGAGGGGCTGAGATACTCTATGTGTAATCCAAGGTAATTTTGGACAGATTGGTATGATATTTGTGTGTGGGCATATCTCTAAAAGGAGCTGCAGTCTTGTAAAATAGTTAGATAGGAGGGTCGTAGCCCTGTACGTCAGTTAGAAGGTGGTTGAAAGGTCTAAATAATGGATGGAAAGACCTTAGATAGAAGCATATGGCAGCAATAGCACAAGGGAGAAATTTCACAATATTTAGGAGGTTGTTGGAGCATTTTGGAGAGGGATAATAAGTTGTTGGAAACCCTAAATAGGAGCAGAGGCTATAAAAGAGAGACACCAACCATAAGGTATGTATTGATGATGTGTTTAAGGATGATTTGTTACTAGAGGATAGAGTCTAGATTGGAAATTTGTATTGGATGCTCATGGATTATTGGAGGGCAGTGTGAGAGTGGACCAAGTGTGGCCTAAAGTAGCACCTTGATTGACTAAGGTGGCTACTAGAAGAAGCAGAATTGGAGTAGCATAAAAATAAACTTATGGAGGGATGTAGAGGGTTGCTTCAAGCCCTAATGAACAAGTCTCTTGAAGGACTAAGATATTATTAGAAGTGACAGGAGAAGAGATCACAAGTTTGATCAGCTAGGAGCAGTTTGTAGCCTTAGATTTGTCTTGTGGAGAAGAACATCTACAACAGAAATTGGTCAGTTCTCCATGCCCTAGGTTTATTTTTGGAGAAGGACATTCGATAGTGATAAAGGGAAGCCCCCTGGCCCTAAGTGTGTCTTCATCGAGCAACAAAAAAAGGCACTAGTGGGAAGAAATTCCCAAAATAACTTAGGAGTAGTGGTGAGAAGTTGAGAGTTGGTCACAAACGAAGTTGTGAACAACTCGACATGAGTCTCTATGTGTTGATGCAATAAAGGATTAAAAATCAAGTAGAAAGAATTTGGAGCCGAGTTCAGTGACCTAATGGAGTTGGTTCATTGATAGAGGTAGATTAGAGTTGTTGCATATCAGGAGCTAAAGGACTGAGCATATGTGTACAGTGTATGACTAATGGAGTTGTGAGGAGTTGTACATCAGCTAGATAGTCATAGTACTTTGTAAGGGTAGATTGGTTGTGAAAGGTATGACACCAAGCACTAGTTGTTGTTTTTATATATCAGTGGATGTATGAGGGCCATTATCAGTGGTACATGAACCATAAACTATTGTATTATTAGTAAAGTTGGGTTGTATTTTTTTTTAAAAAGTTGTCTTTATTTGTGCATGTGTTGATTTACTATTGTATATTATTATACTATGCAAAGTAGCCTTGTTGTGATACTTGGATTGGTAGCATTAGTGATTTAAGATTCTATCCTAGACTCTAGTATCATGTAAAAACAACAAAGTATTAGAGAGACTTTGAAGGGCCAGTGAATCAGAGTGTGCATAGTGAAGTAACTCAAACAGAGCTAGATTATCTAATGCATGGAGAAAAGGGTTCAAATGAAATCATGGATATGTGGTCTTGAATAGATTGGAAGTGAGATTGATTGGGAGATTTGGTGGATTAGTGGAAAACCTCATGAAAAACAATTTTTTTGTGGGGCAGGTAGTTGATCATGAACTTCCTTTGACTTTCCATGGATTCTTGGGAAAGCTCGAGGATTTATTTGACATGGGTGATATTAGTTTGATCAAGATTGCTTCATGTGATGGAATGGAGATTGGTAGGCTAGTTTCTTTATTGGATCATGATGTTGCATATCTGAGAGTGGAGGGTGTGCACAGGTGGTGTTTGATCCAGGAGGATGACTGCTTATAAGACTAAGTTGGGTTGATGATGGAACGTGTTCCACCACAACTCAAACTGGCCTTGTAGGACATGATATTAGTAGTATATTAAGTCATTGGAGACCGTGTAGACTCAAAGGGAGTCTAGCTTCAGAGGGAGTAGCCCTATGGAAGTGTTGAGGTCTTCAGGTTAAGATGAGATGAGGCAAAGGAACTATTGATATTAAAGGGTTAATTCTACAAAGCATACTACAATGATGAATTCCATATGGGCTAGTGTCATCGGCGATGAAGTTGATGGAGACTTCCTAGTGTTAGAGGTACCTCCCTCGCTAAGAGGAAGTGTTAATATTTGTAGCTTGAGAGGTACTCAAAACCCTAGGATAGTGGGTTTTGGAAGAATTGGCACACAAAACTGACTTGTGGGTAAAGAACCCAAGTCTGTGGTCTTTGTACCCAAGCTTGTGGGTGTGAAGCCACCATAAGAAACCATGGTTTGACACAGGGAGGTGAGGATGCAACCCTAAAGGAGCTAGGGGCCACTTCAAGCACTTAAAAAGGACGTACCAAAATGGAGTTTTGAATTTTTATATGTGGTTGTGGGTTAATTTGCAAGGATGGAAGGTCAGCTAAGGCTAGATTAACCCTCTTAATAGTTCATTGGGAGTCACATGTGTGTGTAAAAATAAGAGTTAAGTTGAAGGAATTTCAACACATCTAAGTGCAAAAATATCATAAGGAGCACCTTTGTTTTGGGCTGCATATATAAGGAGCATACTTCATGAAAGATTAGAGGATTTATGGGTGATTCCTAGTGATTGTTGATGGTTGAGTTTGATTTGTGGAGGAAGCCAAGAATTGAGGGACAAATCTAGTTCTATTTGTGCATAGTTTTGGTGGCATATTTCCTATTTTTAGGTGCCAAGATACTGTATGTGTAGGCCAAGGTAATTATGGGAAGATTGGTGAAATATTTATGTGTGGGAATATATCCAAAAGGATTCACATTCTTTTACAATAGTTGGATATGAAGGCTAAAGCCTTGTACCTTAGTGGGAAGGTGGGCAAAAGGCCTAAACAATGGCTAGAAAGTTCCTTAGATACGAGCTTATAGAAGAAATATCATAAGGGAGAAAGGCCACAATATAGGAGGTTGTTGGAGCAATTTGGAAAGGGATAATAGGCTATTAGAGGCCCTAACCATAGGATAGAACATAGAGAATCCAAACCTAAGGTATGTATTGATGTTGTTTTCAAGGGTGATTTGTTGTTAGAGGATAGGGTCCAGATTGGACATTTGTATTGGAAACTTGTGGACTATTGGAGGGAGGCATGAGATTGGACCAAGTGTGGCCTAGAGTAGCACCTTAATTGACTAAGGTGGATGCTAGAAGAGGCGAAGTTGGATCAACCTAAATATAAACTTGTGGAGGGTTGTAGGGGCTTTATTCAAAACCTACAGAACAAGTCTCTTAAAAGATTAAGGGATTGTTAGAAGTGTAAAAATAAGATCTCACAAGTATGATCAACTAGGAGTAGTTTGTAGCCTTAGACTTGTCTTGTGAGAAGGACATCTACAATACAAGTTGAGCAATCCTCCATACCCTAAATTCATTGTTGGAGAAGGATATTCGATAGCGATAGTGGAAAGCCCTCCAGCCCTAAGTGTGTCTTCATTGGGCAACATAGGAATGAACTAGTGGGAAGGAAGTCCTAGAAGAGTTGAGGAGTAGTAGTGGGGGGTTGAGATTTGTGAACAACTCTACAAGAGTCTTGATGTGTTAATGTCTTGAAGGACTAATGATCAACTAGAGAGTAGTTGGAGACAATTTTAGTGACCTAATGGAGTTGGCTCGTTGATAGAGGTAGATTAGAGTTGTTGAAAATCAGAAGCTAAATGACAAGGCGTATGTGTACAGGGTATGAAAAAGGAAATTGTGAGGAGTTCTACATCATCTAGACATTCAAAGTACTTTGTAAGGGTAGATTGGTTGTCAAAAGATTAAAATCAAGCCCTAGTTGTTGTTATCTTGTATCAAAGGATGTATGAGGGCCATTATCTGTACTATGGGATCCCTAGACTATTGTATTATCAATTTGTTAATATAATGAATTTGGGTTGGAAAAATCTGTAAATAAGTTTTCTATATTTGTTCACATGTTAATTTACTACTATATTTTATTCCACTGTGCAAAGTAGTCTTATTGTGATACTTGGATTGGTAGTGTCAGTGATTTAAGATTTTGTCATAGACTCTAGTATTATATATAATAAATAGTATGGTTTGGTAAGAAAAGCCTAAACATCTCATGGTAAATGGCTATGATTCCTATGTACACATTCCAAAGAAAACTAGGTCTAAACTATATATCTTTATTGGCTATAAAGATGGTTTAAAAGGTTATAAGATTTGGAACATAGAAACTAAGAAGATTGTGTACAATTGAGATGTAGTATTTAGAGAAATCAAATATAGTTTAAAATAGGAAGTCCTCCCAAGGGATATAAAACCAAAGAATATAGAGTTTGAATTGAATGATGATGTATCAGAATCTACAAAAAAGAAAAAATCGATAGAAGAAGAACCATATACTTCATTATTGGTAAGATAAAATCAACAAAGAAGGGTGGGTGCAAGATAATGATGGTCTTTCATGACACATTAGTGGCAATGCAAAATTGTAAAAATATCAATCTATTACTTGGAGGATGATTAGAGGTACATAAACAATGTATTTCAAGATGGTGTAAAAATATGAAATATATACAAATAAATTAGCTTTCCACATATATTATTTTTATATATAGAAGTGGTGTTTAACTATGTGAATTTTGATTTTTCCTATCATTGATATGATCTCTTTCATGTAAAATGCATATGTTTCCATTTGTGCAATGTTTGACTACCTAAATGATGGAATCTTGCAAGAAAAACTTGTAGAGTTGTAGAGAATACAATGCTCATGTGCACAACTATTTTTTCAAAATTTATTATTTTCATTCTATATATATATATATATCCTCTTATATAATATATATATTATATATATATATATATCCAATTATGAAAGTCATTATAACTGTGAATTTACAAGGCCTTAGTGCAACATAAATGGTTCTTAACATTATCAAACACTCATTTTTTTCTTTCTTCAGCATTGTAGATTCTAATATCCTCTAGTGCACCATATAAATGTTTTCCCAAATGTGTAGGCCCAAAAAAATTACACTGAAAATATAGAAGGGATTTATTTAAGATTTTGACATATGTTAAAGGAAAAATATATTAAAAATAATAAACATTGTTAACAT
>APFE030541334.1:0-19450 GCA_000404065.3 Pinus taeda | reverse complement strand
GAGATTCTAGTCCTGAGCGACGAATCTCATGGTCAGGTGGATTGAAAGACAGTAGACTCTGGTTCGGCTGACTGTCAGGAATAATTCTTCAATCGGAGAACTCCAGGTACATAAGAAAAACTCTGTGTTGGAACTGTTTTAGAAGGTTGTATAATATTAATTTTTGTTTCTTCTATGTTTCCTCTTTATATTTTGAAAGGGGAGTGGGTAAGATTTTCTTACAGGGAACCAGGACGGGAAATTGGACGGGGGTATGGTTGTCTCCCTAAAGAAACCTTGATTACTGTTAGTGTTTGGTAGCCTGTGAGGAGTCTTGAATTTGGTTCTTTTAAAAGAAAATTCTTTGGGAGTCAAATGTGAGAGAGGTCTGCTAGGAATTCTTTTAGAGAATATAGAAATAACGGAAAACATAAAACTCACAGGCTCAACATAAGATTCAGAGTCTTCAAAAGATTGTTATTATAGCAAAACATAATACATTCCATTAACAACAAAAGGACCAACAAGGCTCTTTGTTTATTCTTTTCACATGCTTTATCTCAAAGAAACGTAGAAAAGTATAGTATTCCAAATCAAACTCTTGAAGCATTCACAGAGTGGAAACATATTAACTTTACAGAAAACTTTAAGTCTCATAGTCGCAACTGCGAGGGTTGCAGACTTCATAAACAGAGTGTAGTTGCTCGTACTAGTATGCTGATAAAAACTATAAGGTAAACACTCTAATATACATGCAGAACGACAGCAAGGCAATCTTGCAAACCTCATCCATACGAGAAACAAGCAAATTCGAGAAAACTTATAAAAGCATAAAACTGGCTCTGAAGGCAAATTCAGGTGATAAAACTGTGGGGTATACGACAAGAATTTAGCAGCATGAGGAATGAGACTCATATTCACTGTTAATCAAAAACATAGATTGTAAAGCATAACCCTCTACCATTATGCAGTGCATATTAAGCAATGCATTCAAACATTATGAAATGCAGTGCATAATACATTATGAAACGGTCTGAGGAATGTTCGAGAATGACATTATACATATATATTTACAAAAATGCTATGTCAGAGTCTTAGAATATCATAATTCAAAACTCAGGAACCTTGACGAGGGTTCATATATTAAAATTATCAGGAAATATAGAGAGGCGTCGCAAGAAAGGCGCTCATCCCTAAACCATAGAACTGCATGCTTAAAGACCAACCAACAGCTATGAGAACTGGTGATTGGAATATATATATATATATTATAATATATATATATATATATATAAACATAGCATACATGAACTGGAACATACATAAACATATTGTGCATGGCGAGTCCTGGAAACTGTAGGAAGCCATACAATATTTACCAAGGCAATTAACCCGAACAACATTCTTTAACGGCGAAACACACAACAAATGTACAAGAGGGCTCAAGGCTCATTAAAACACAGCTAACAGTTCAAAACCCTTTTCGAGGGTTAGAATTCTCAACCCTTGTCAGAGCTGGGCAAACCTGCCAGACTCAAAATCTGCCAAACTCTACGAAATAGGCAAGGTAGAAAATCCGTAAGGGAAAAAAGAGAGGAACCCTTCACTTCTTGCAGTGTAATAAGCAAAATGCCGAGAAATCATGCGCACATACCTGGTTAGTCGAGTTTGGAGCAGATAAGATAGGAAGCCGAGAAGCTACACCCGCGCCCATGCATAGCTTGCTGGAGTGAGAACCGTAACCCTTGTCCTTAGCAAAACAGGGACAAGCCAAAAGCATGTTAGAAAATTCTGGGCCAAACAGGAACCAAAGGGATACAGTAATTGGTATGGAAATCAAGAGAAAAAAAACTTGTAGACTGATAGCATAGTGAAACACTTACCCTAAAGCTGTCGTCGTTAAAATAAGCAGGTCCAAGTTGATCCGGCATTTGGCAAAGCTTTATTGCTATAGCCATTCATTATCCAGAAGAGGCTCTCTGTGAATTCGTCACTAGGAAGGAGAACGATGTTGTAGCAAGACCGAGAACCATGTTTTGGAAAACATCAATGGCACGACTAACTGAGTTGTATAAATTGAAAATAATTAATATTATTCTGTATTAATGGAGAAATGGTTAGACAAGTTGTAACATATCTCCTTAGTTTAGGATTTGTTCCTAGAGTTTATGAGTTTGGTTACAACTACCTAATTACTAGTAATGTACTTAATTATGTAATTTCTCGTTTGATGAGGGTAGAGTGAACAGAGAGAGTTCTCTTTGCTTGAGTGCAGTCTCCAGGTGCAGTACTCACCTGTGAGCTGCAACTCCTTCTTTTTCAATTCAAGTCTGATTTTTATCTTGGTATCAGAGCACAGAGTAGGGACAACCTTAATTTTTTTTAAGGATGCATCATTGATTACAGAACTGTAGTGGTGGTAGTGTATATAGAAGCATTCATAGAATCAGGTGGACTGTAGTAACACCTAAAGCACAGGAATCAGATGACTGATCATCTCTGCGCAGAAGAAGGGTTGGCGCGGTTTTTTAAGGAACAGTCGCGCCATTTGGCGCGGTTTTGAAAGTGATAGTCGCGCCAGCACACTAGAAATTTCTATTTGTGCGGAATTGAGAGCGATAATCGTGCCAATTTCGTAAGGCGCACCAATTTTGTTTTCAGCGTGGATATTTCGTCATCAAGGAGTGCCAGCCTCTTTCTCTTTGGAAAATCTGCAAGTTTTTTCGGATCAGCCTTACCTGGTGGTGGCACTTTGAAATTTCAGATCTTCTCGGTGGTAGCAGATCAGATTTGCCCAGTGGTGGCGCATTGGAGTTCCTAATTTGTTCGGTGATAGCAGATCGGATTTGCCCAGTGGTGGCGCATTGGAGTTCCTGATCTGTTCGGTGGCAGCAGATTGGATTTTCCCGGTGGTGGCGCATTGGAGTTCCTGATCTGTTCGGTGGCAGTAGATCAGATTTGCCTAGTGGTGGTGCATTGGAGTTCCTGATCTATTTGGTGGCAGTAGATCGGACTTGCCCCGTGGTGGCTCATTGAAGGTACAAATTTTTTTTCTCAGCAAAACAAAGGTTCGGATCTGGTATGTGGTGATTTTTTTTTAGTGTTCAGTTGGATAGACTTGTTCATCAGAAGATCAAAAATTTTATCAGTCCAATATGAATAACAATATAGAATCGTACCTCCACGAGTTTGGAAAACTCGATGGATCGAATTTCTCCAACTAGAAATTCAAGATGAAGACTTTAATTGAAAGTGAAAATGCGTGGTCGATTGTTATAGGAAAAGAGCTAAGACCAGGATCAGCTGCACAAGAACAAGATTGGGATAAAAGGGAGACAAAAGCAAAGGTCATATTGAAGATGTCCGTCAAGGACAATGTTATCCCACATATTAGAGACTGTAAATTGGCCACTGACATTTGGATGACGATCAAAAACCTATACCAGACGGAGAATACAAACTGTGTCTTGTCACTCAAAGGCAAGCTGTTTGCATTAAAGATGGAGGAGAATGAGTCCGCTGCTCGATTCATTGCTAGAGTCAAAGACTTGAAGGACAGATTGGGAGATATCAAAGAGAAAGTTTCTGATTCAGATTTGATCATGATCACGTTGAACGAAATGACTAATGAATACCAGGTGTTTATCACAATGATGTCAGCAAGAGAGAAAACCCCTGCATTTGAAGAGCTGACAGGGATTCTGCTACAGGAAGAAGAGTGACGACAAAATTTGAAATAAAAAAGAAATGACCTTGCTCTAATGGAAAAAAGGAGACAGTATAGAGGGAAGAAGCATCAGTAACCGTAGCAACAACAGCAGAAAGGAGCCAACACATTTCAGAAGAGACCGCTTAAAGGTATGTTTGCTAATAATTTTCCCAGCAAGAAATATTTTTACTGTGGAAAACCTGGTCATCAGATTAAAGATTGTTATAAGAGGCAGGCAGACGAAGGAAGAAAAAAACAAAGAAAACATAAGGGTTAGTTTGTTGAGGAAGAAGAGGACCATAGCCATGAACTTTGACTATTTATAGTCGATTGTGCTCTTTCAGCTTCAAAGGGAGATGAGGATGACATATGGTATGTCGACTCTGGCGCATCCTCACATATGACTGGTAAGAAGGATTGGTTTGAATTTCTTGACAAAACTTCATGTGGGTCAAAAATCTATTTAGGAGATGATACTAGATATGAGATCAAAGGATATGGTTACATTCCTGTAAAGTTACTGAGCAGTGACATTAGACATCTTAAAAATGTATTTTATGTTCCAGGAATTAAGAAAAATTTGGTCTCTATCTCAATGATTACTGATCAGGACATGCAAGTTCAATTCTTTAAGACTAACATTGTCATTAAGGATAGCCAGATGGAAACAGTTGCAACAGGAGTGCACGTGGGGAATCTGTACAGACTAGATGTGAAAAGTATGCCACAACAAGCAATGGTTGCAGCTGGATCGACAGCAGAAGATCTCTGGCATCAGAGATTCGACCATCTTAATCTACAAGACCTCATCCTACTTCAGAGAAAAGGTATGGTTGATGGACTCCCTGTTTTCCATAATGTTAAGTTGGATTGTGATGGATGTGCATTAGGGAAAATGCATAGACAAGAGTTCCCTTTGCATGTTAATAGAAAGGAAAGAGATATTTTAGAACTGGTGCATACAGACATCTGCAGACCTATGCAAACTAGGTCATTAGGAGGAGCATATTACTTTCTCTTATTTACAGATGATTACACTAGATTTTCATGGATATACTTTCTGAGTAAAAAGAATCAAGCCTTTCAGTATTTCAAAGAGTTTAAATCCATGGTAGAAAACCAAACAAGAAAAAGGATAAAAATTCTCTGCTCAGATCAAGGGGGAGAATACAGGTTGTGAGAGTTCGTGAATTTCTGCAAGCATCATGGGATTCTGCAACAGTTTACAGTGCCCCACACTCCACAACAGAATGGAGTGGCATAACGGAAGAACAAAACTCTTGTGGAGTGCACAAGGAGCATGCTTCAAGGTAAGGGTCTATCAAATGGTCTTTGGCCAGAAGCTATTCACATTGTTGTGTATGTTAGCACTCAAATCTACCTTAGGCTGAAATAAGGTAAAACTCAAGGCTACATCAAACCATGCTCAGCCTCGTAGCTAGCCCTACGAGGACAGGAGAGGGCTCTCTCCGAGTCAATCTCGGCAAAAGGTAATCAATGAGGTCAATATGAATAAATTGATAACTAATTTTAGGCTAGGTACGAAGTATAAGGAATTTCAAATTGATTTTTTGAAGTTTTGTTGAATTCAAGGGAAAGGCAATTTCGGGTGCGGGGATGAGGCACAGTTTTTGCAGAGTTCTACTTGGGGCAAGATAGGAGATTGTTTTGATGCCTTTTAAGAGAAGGAATGGATAGATCTGACTGGTGAGAGGTTAAGGAGAGCAAGAAATTTTCAAGGATTCTCCATAAACAGATGAAAACATGGAAAATCAAACAAACTTAAAGGCAGGGCATAGAAAATTATGGATTCTACCTTAACACTTCATTTGTTCAATTGTAGAAGATAAAAGAAGGAAAGTGATACACATAAACAACTTACAAATACTGAAATAAGTAGACCATCAACACATAAAGCCACATGAATCCCAAATAGTGCTGCAAGACCCTCGTCTTTCCTTTGCCAAAAATGCAGATCAAATATGTACAATAGAGTGTCCAGCTATTCCCAAGAGTCCAACCCTGAAAATGACTAAGAAAATACATAATATAGGAAATCCAACCCATTCCCTTGCCTCTAGGGGTCGAGCTCATCATCCTAGGAGTTGTGTCATCCTACTCTAAACAAAGCACTACAATCTAGGCAATCAAAACAACTTGCCTCTATAAGGTAGGAAACTAATTCATTCATTAAATTTTCACCTTTTAGTGAATGAATCTTCTAGAATAAGTAACTAAGTGTCAAAATAACATCATGTTTCATTAATTACATCAAGAGGAGTGAAAAAATCACATCACAAGTCAAAACTGGTCAAACTGGTTGCATTTCTTGAGCTGAAGATGAAAATTTTGCCAAAAAAACCCTGTGCGCCGCGCGCCTGAGCTCTATGCACCACGCACCTTTCAACCTATTTTTGGGGAACGTCTTGGCATCCAAATCAAGCTCACAATAGCTTGTTGGAAATCCATGGATGTCTTCTATCTATCCCAAGTGGAATTTTTCAATTTGGAGCTCATTTGCCCCCTCAAAATGTCATTCTCCGGAAGTATTTCCTGTTGTTGCAAAATGTGGTAGAAAGGTGATTTTCATGGTGTTTTTGAGCCTTTTGATCACCCAAAACTTAATGAAATGATTTGTAAATAGCTAAGAATTTATAATTCATCATGACAAACCCAAAAATGTAGAGTTTTCCTCCAGCAAGTGTCCCAATCTTAAGCTCGCGCGTCGACGCGCTATGCGTTGAGCCAAAAAAACCTGTTTTTAGGACAAAATCTTCAAAATGACAAAAAATTCTCCGAATTTGCTCAAATTCGGAGTGAAGACCCTTTATCATGTATTGTGCCCCGCCAGTGAAGCCTCAGCCAAAATTTGAAGTAGATCGGGCCTTTTCCGCCGTTTTAGTGCTTTGCTCAATCGCCTCTTTAGGATCTTCATTTTTGCTTTGCAAACATGCATACGAGCCCAATAGTGAGTTTTCATATGACGAAGCATGTCCTTGTCTCTGTTTGCCTTCACCAAAAATTTCTCCAAATGAGTGTTCACTCGGATGAGCATAGACTCTCGATCAATCGGTGACAAATCACCGGGTCTCTTTCGGGCCAATTCTCGATCTTCCCGGATTTGCCGCAACTCATAAAGTGTATGTTCATCTTCTAGCTGTTTGTTGCGCTGCTCCAAGTAGTTAATCACCCACTTAGCCATCTGCAATTTCTTTTGCAGCGAGTCATTCTCAGTCCTTTGCTCTCGGATGATCTCCTTCAGCTCCGAGCTAGGAGAGCTCGCATCAACATCAATGATATCCGTGTCCCGACCTCCTGAAGGACCCTCATAAAACATGGGCCTCTTTCCCCTATCCTAGATCTGTACCTGTGCTGAAGAAGAAGGCGAGACCCCTTCCACATGATGTGGAGATAATACTCGCTGTGCTGATGAAGTCAACGAGACCCCTTCCACCCCGGGTGGAGATAGTACTCGTCGTGTAGATGCAAATAAGGCCCTGTGGCCTCGCTGGTATGTCACATATGGAGGAGCACTTATATGCTCAGTCTCAAGAATGTCTAGCTGGTGTGAAGGCGCTCCCTCATCGTGAACTATCTCAGGAGGCGGCTGTAGCACTGAGAAGTAATCACGGGAGATGAAATCCTCCCAAGTAATGCCCTGTTGTACCAACTGATGCATCACTATGATTGTGATCAACGCGTAATGATGTATTCTCTTATGCTGATGTGCTGGGCTCTTCTTTTGTACTAAAGTCACCATCCTCTCTATGTTGCGACACATGAAATACGAAATGTTCATCATACGTACCCTTGTGAAATGCATCAACAAACGGACATGGTACGCATAGAGACGCGAGAATCTGCCCTCAAAACTAAAATATCGAATGATTAGTTTCATCAATGGTGCAAACTCATCCCTCAAGAATCTGAAAGGAAAAATTGTGCTCAAGTGTCTCATATACCCGGGTTTTATGTATGGCTCATAGTAGAATTTGTCTAACTGCTGGCGTTTGCTCCATTCCTCCCCTAAATTTGGTATCCCGGTGGCCTGAGCAATAGTCTTTGGTGACAAGGTGAAATTCACTCCGGCAAGGTTTACATGACCATCATGTAAATGTAGAACAAATAAACGGACTAGTTCCCGATGATGCTGAGTTTGTGAGATCATCTAACATTATTGGAAACATGATTGACGCCGAAAACAATCCATTGCAAGTGGGCAAGCTTGCAATTGAGCCAAAGAAGTGGGCTCCTCCCTGACATGCTGACCACTTTTTCCACCTTTGTGATACCTCCATCGAACATTTGGCACATTTACCTCCGATGTAGAATCACTATCGTACTCCTGCTCATAGACTGACTCAGTCCCTGACATGACTTTGACAACAAGATAGCTGGAATATATATGCTGGTGTGTAAACTGTGTACAATTGACTGTAAACTGTTCTCTGCTCTAAAAATGCTGTGACCAAGGGGACACAAATGAAAAATGGAATATTAGGAAAGGGAAAACATTAGGGAATTTGGGAATTTGGAAATAAAAACAAGGGAATTAGGGAAGGAAAGGGAAATGAAAATCTTGGATTTTAGGGTTTTGGGATGTTAGGTAGGGATAATGTGTTTTGTAATAGAGGTGAGGGACTAGGATTTGAGGGATTATGGTGTAGGATTAATGAGGGAATTAATGGGGAAAAATAATGGTGAATTTGGGAATGGGAAACAAAGGGAAATGGGGAAAAAATCACAACCTTGGTTACACTCTGTTTTGAACCCTACAACAATTTTTTGCATTCCAACCCTAAAGCATTTTTCATTCAAAGGAGAGCTTTCCAACTTTGATTTCTAAGGCAAACATATCATGAACCCATTACATTAGCCTTTCAAATCCAAGCACAAGTAATGGATATGAGCCTACCTGCAAATTTATGTGGAAAGGAGGCGATTTGATGCGTTTCCAAACAAATTTCGGGCTTAAAACCTAGTGCGCCGTGCACCTCACCCAATGCGCCACGCGTGTGTATTTTTACACTGTGGCTTTGTGCCCAGTGCGCCGCGCGCCCCTGATGCACCGCGCGCCTAGTCCAGTGCGTCGCGCGCCCCTGAAACTGCTCCAACTTCCTCTCAAACTCACAATTTCACTTTGGAACAATCTTCTTCACTCTTGGCATGTGCAATGAGTTGAAAATGTAGTGAAATATCTTTATAAAGACTCCTTTTTTATTTTTTCTTGGTCCATAACCCATTTTGTAATGTTTTGTCATTGACACTTTTTCAGGATTAATAGACTTCTGACCTTTTTAGTTTCCTCCTTAAATTTGGTTGAAATAATTATTTTCTTTGACAATTTTTTGTAGGGATCGCTGTGATATGATCTGGCAAAGGAGACCAAGGCTGCGCCTAGACATTTCAAGAACTGAAATTTTTGAAAATTTATTACAAAAATGAGATGACGACTTATCTTCAAAACAATGTTTTGAAGAGAAGTCCTAATTTATCTGTATAATGATAACCATTATTGAGGTAACCATATATTGGGGACATCCCTCTGGCCTGCTAGTCTTCTTAGACTTTGCAAAACAAAATTGACTCAACCCTAGACCTAATGACCGAGAACTATTGTCATGACCTAGAAATTTGAAACAAGACTGTAAATGATCTTTCAAGACTTGTTTTTATGAATAGACCTGAACCAGCAGTGCCAAGCACGAGGGGAATGAGTGACACAAACCATTTCGTCAAAGTTATGGCATGCCTAACGAAATGCAATTGATCAAAACTGATGGGACACCTAAACATGAAATGCAAAAAAGAGCTTTGATCTCTGACGGAGGGATAACTAGACCAATTCTAACAGTGTATTTAAAGAATATGAGTCCTACTAAATGTCTAGGCTTCAAAACCCATTTTGAAGCATTGTTTGGATTCAAACCAGTAGTGTGTCACTTAAGAATATTTGGGTCAAAAGCTTATGCTCACATACCTAAGGCAGATAGGAAGAAGTTAGATCCCAAAGCCCTGAAATGTATATTTGTTGGATATGGCAGTGAGTTCAAGGCATATAAGTTATTCAATCATGTGACTCACAAGGTTTTTTCAAGCAGAGATGTCATATTTCATGAACAGGTTGAAGAAGGAAAGGAGGATTCTAACAGTGATTGCCACATTCCATTGCTAATAGAAGAAAATAGTGAGAAAGATGAAGAGAAGGAGCAGAAACAAGAAGAAGAAGTAACAGATAATGTAATCAATGATGATGCAAGTCCAGAAAAGGCTGAAATAGACAAAGTTGAGGTAAGTCCCCTACCAAGGAGATCAAGTAGGAAGACTCGATTACCTTCTAAATTGAGAGACTATGCATTAATGTCAAAGATTTTAAATATTGTAGAACCTGCAAATTATGAGGGAGCAAGTAAATCCGATGCATGGAGGGCTGCAATTTATGAGGAAATAGAATCAATAAACAGAAACCATACTTGGGATTTGGTTGAATTTCCTGAGGGTAAAACCCCCATAAGATGTAAATGGCTGTATAAAACAATAATAAATGCAGATGGGAGTATAGAGAAACTTAAAGCTAGACTGGTAGCAAAGGGTTACTCACAGCAAGAGGGAATAGATTTTGATGACACCTTTGCTCCTGTAGCCAAATTAAACACCATTAGAATGCTAATTTACTTAGCAACAAAACATAAATGGCAGCTACACCAACTAGATGTTAAGTGTGCATTTCTAAATGGTGACTTGAAGGAAGAAATTTATTTAGTACAACCTAAAGGTTTTGTGAAAATGGGACAGGAACATCTTGTGTGTAAATTGAAAAAGGCACTTTATGGTTTAAAACAGGCACCCAGGTCTTGGTATGAGAAAATTGACTCATTTTTTGTACAGCATGGCTTTCAAAGGAGCTTGAATGATCCAAATCTGTATACCAAGTTTAATAAATAGAGGCAAATTATTTTGATTTCTTTCTATGTAGATGATATGATCATAACAGGGAATGCTAACAATCTGACCAAAGAAATCAAACAGCAGATGTGATAAGTGTTTTAGATGAAATATCTCAGAAACCTTCATTATTGCTTGGGATTGGAGGTATGCAAAGATTCTGGACAAAATTTTCTTACTCAAAGGAAGTATGCCAGAAGCTTGCTAGAAAGGTTCAGAATGGAGCAGTGCATATCAGCAGCAACACCATTACAGCAGAACTTAAAGTTGAGCAGTGACGATGGTACTAAAGAGGTGGATGCCACCATGCACAGACAACTAGTTGGTAGTTTGATATATCTGACTACAACTAGACCATATTTGGCATACTCTGTTAGTGTGTTGAGCCAGTTCATGTCAAAACCACTCGAAAGTCACTGGGTCGTAGCAAAAAGTGTGTTGAGGTATCTTAGTGGTACTAGTAATTATGGAATTTTCTACATTGACACTTCTGATGTTATTCTAGCAAGTTTTTCAGATTCTTATTGGGCAGGTAACTTGGATGATCAAAGATCTATCACAGGTTACGCATTCAGCATTGGATCTGGGGTCGTAGCATAGAGTAGAAAAAAGCAGAGCACTATAGCTCTATCTTCATGTGAAGCTGAGTACCAAGCATTGTGTGCAACCACATGTGAAGCTATCTGGTTGAGAAGACTTCTCAACGATGCAGGAGAAGAGCAGAAAGAATCAACGATTATCAAAACTGATAACCAGAGTACCATCAAGCTTGCATACAATCCAGTCTTTCATAAAAATACCAAGCATATCGATACTCAGGTTCATTTTGTTCAAGAGAAACAACAGACAAAAGAGATATTTGTTGAATATTGTAAAACTTGTGATAATATGGCTGATATTTTTACTAAGCCTCTTGGGCGTGTAATGTTTGAATTGTTTAGATGGATGCTAGGAGTTCAGGATAATCCTTTCTCCATTAAGGGGGGGGAGTTGAAAATAATTAATATTATTTTGTATCAATGGAGAAATGGTTACACAAGTTGTAACGTATCTCCTTAGTTTAGGATTTGTTCCTAGAGTTTAGGAGTTTGGTTGCAACTACTTGATTACTAGTAATGTACTTAATGATGTAATTGCTCATTTGATTAGGGTAGAGTGAACGGAGAGAGTTCTCTTTGTTTGAGTGCAGTCTCCAGGTGCAGTACTCACCTATGAGCTGCAACTCCTTCTTTTTCAATTCAAGTCTGATTTTTATCTATATATTGAGCAAACCATGTTTTCCACACCGTCGTATGGGGAGAGCCCGAGGGCATGGAGGTAGAGGGTTCATAGACCACACCCTCATCACGTGAACGAGTCGGCGGTAGTAAATGCTCAAGGCCAAGTGTAAATAGCAACCTTACCCACATTAAAATCGACAGACGAAACTCTGTCCTCCGTGGAATGTTTCTAAATGCACACATAAATGTCGGAATATTTCACCTATAGCCATTTCTATTTGGAGCCTACGTGTAGATAGAACTAACGTTGAAATGTGTGTGTTTCGAATGCATGCATGGGTGGATAGTATACGTTTATATTGCGTAAATTTATTTTTTTTACGTAGGTTAATTCGTGGGGAACATTACAACTTATGTATTTGAGTTGCGTATATTTATGTTTTTTTTATTTAGAAGATTGTTAGTAAATATATTTTTTAATAAATTCACTTAGAAAATATAATTAATATCTATCATAATTTTCAGTCATGCTAGGTAGATAAATCAACATCATTTTGCACATGAGGCATCAGGAGATATAGCCACCTTACAAGGAACACATCTTATCTCAGGCTTCCTACAGATGTAACATGTTGGGTCCCTATAACACTAGTAATTACCCCATTAATATTGATGTTCCACTATTGTCCCCATATTGTTATTATTGTGCCCCATAGAATCCCTCTATTGTTATTTTTGTGGCTTTATATTATTATTGTTAGGTTGGCTAGGTTATATTGTGACTCCTTAGACTCCTATATAGAAAGGAGGTTTTTTCATTTGACTCATCCAAGAATTGTTCATTTATGTAATGTAAAGGAGGTTTCCCCCTCGAAGAGGGTGAATTCTAAGGCATTGATCTATCTTTTATATATTTTCTTGAGCTGGTTTCATAACATTTGGTATCAGAGCTTTGGATTCTAGGGTTTTGCTGCTCCAAATAGGTCATCGTGGCATTTTCGCTATAATTTTTTTTTTGTGATGTTTTAGAAGCTAAAAAAAACCCATTTGAGAAGACATCGCACTAAATCTTAGATCCGAATTTCAGAGCTTTTCGCGTTATATTTTCGGAGATATGATCTGAGGAAGTTGGTCCTTTTGAAGAATCCTGAATTACATTCGAAATAGGTGACCTGGGGAAAATTGTCATAACTTTCTCTTTGAGCATCAGATTGAAATTTCGTAAGAAGGTATAGAAAGAGGACAGACTGTAGTTTCTTGTATATAATTTTCAATGCCAAAGGTCAAAACAGGGACATGTGGAACATCGTACAAGTTCGCTCTATTGAATTAGTCTATAATCAGGTCACTGTGGGAGATTTGGCATGAATCTTCATCGGAGAATCCAATTGGGGTCAGACTGGTGGCATTGGAAAGAGGACATAAAGGGCTACCACAGGTCGCAATTTCAGAACTAGATGATCTGAAATTACAGAGATACATCAGAGGCAATATCAAGCTCCTACAAAGTGAAAAAAGGTGTGTATATTTTTTAAATGTTTGCTTAAGCTTGGTTTGAAAAATTATTTTGAAGGAATTCAAAGGGCATAGTAAAGCATTATTATCGGTAATTGATTCCCCAGGGAAAGAAAATGGAAACACCTAGTAGGAGACCTGAAAGCTCTAGCATGACTCATGAAGAAGAGGAAGAAATGCAACATGATATATCAAAATTACGAGTCCAAGTGCAACAAGTGTCACTTGCACAAAAAGGAACATAATCTAAGATGGAAGGTTTAAAGAAGGATGTAGAAGCTAAGATGGATGGTTTAAAAAAAGGCGTAGAAGCTAAGATGGATTGTTTAAATAAAGGTGTAGAAGCTAAGATGAATGACGTGGAAGCTAAGATGGATGATTTGAAGATAGATTTGAAGACAGACATGGAAGAATTGAAGAAGTTGCTACAAGAAAGGGTCACTAATGGTGAAAGGGTAGTAAAGGAAACTGATGATGAGAAAAAAAGAAATGTTAGTCATCATTCCATAGACTCGAATGTTGGATTGAAGACCCACCATATTCCAAAAATCGATATGAGGACATTTGATGGCAAGGATCCCGCAACATGGATATTACAGATGGAGCAATTTTTCGATCTCAATAATGTGCAAAACACACAAAAGGTATGTATTGTAACTTTATATTTGGAACCAAATTTGTTTGTATGGTATCAATGGCTTTTCTCTCGTAAACAATTTATCACTTGGCAATTTTTACGGAAGAAATTGATAGCACATTATGAGGATACAAAAAGCAACACTTTTTTTAGCCAATTGATAAGTCTCAAACAAAAGGGTTCAATAATGGAGCACATTGAGAAGTTCCAAAAATTGGACATAAGGGTAAAAGATATTCCAGAGGAGCATAGGATTGATGTGTTCATAGTCTCTTTAAAGGATAATATCCAACATGATGTTCGCCTTTGGGAACCTGATTCATTAGAGAAGGCATTCAGGTTAGCAAGAAAAATGGAAAGCAAAATTATGGCAACCAGGAAGCATACCACTCACAACTACAAAGACAAAAGTGTTGTTGCCACTAGTCTTCCACAACCTATAAGGTTGACACCACAACAATTGGAAGAAAAAAGAGCAAAAGGGCTTTGTTATAGTTGTGATAACAAATACACTAAAGGTCATAAGTGTGCTGAGAAGAAATTATTTTACATAGATTGTGAAGAGGAAGAAGAAAAGGAGCAAGAAAGGTCAAAAGAAGAGGATATATTCCAGGAAAAAAACCTAGATGAATAACAAATGAATCTGACCATATCTTGTAATGCATTTGCGGGAATTACCATTCTTCAAACCATCAAGATAGAAGGACAAATCAAGAAGAAAAAGGTAATAGTGTTGATTGATTCAGGAAGTACCCACAATTTGCTCTGTTACATTTATATTCAGGAAGGAGATATTGAACTGAACCCCTTACATGATTTGTTCTGTTACATTTATAGGTTCCCCTGTTCCAGTTAATGAAACTGTACAGTTGCTTTTTAGTTACAGACTTTTACAGTGACTTGGTTATTAGTCATTCGTTTTATCTTATGACAAGATTTTCTCTTCAGATACATTTGTCTTTTTCCTTTTAAAATAAAAGGATAATCATGACTTGTTAACAACAGACAAAGACATAACCCTAACTGTTCAACTACCCTTAACTCAGTAAATAAAATAAAATAAAAATATAAGTCCTACCTACTTTTCTGTCAACCAACATAAAGACGAATAAAAGTGAACTCAAATTTTTTGACCTGGCAGAGACCGACACCTAGTCATGGTGCCTGAGTTGGATGCTCCTGCATCAAATAGGCTATTATGTGGTAACCATGACTGCTCCCAGAGGCTGCAATTGCCATTACATAGGTGTATTAGTATGTATTTTCCATATCAGAGCCAATCCTTGGACTAGTCAGAGGTGAGAGGTTTTTGAGCAACTTAAGGGCACATGAATAATAACATACAAGGATGCACACATGGATACCATATTTAAATCTCAAGATACCGATTTTCATAAGCTGAGGTCCATAAGTCACCCTAGGATTTATACACCATCAGAGATAGAATCTGAAGCAAATAAAGGATACAACCAAGCCTCCGGGGCAAAATAAACAAAAACAGATCAAATTCTCCCCAAGGAAGACAAGAGACGTGGACTCATTATGGGACAGACAATGGTTACTGATTAGAGTCACATCATTATATTAATTTTGGTTCATTCATGTGAGACTACTGAAATCATCTTACCCAAAACACGTATACAGAAAATTGTATTTGTTTGATGCTCCATTATCATCACATGATTATCTTAATTTGTTTGATGCTCCAATATCATCACATGATTATCTTAATTTTGGTCCATTCATATGAGACTTCTGAAATCATCTAACCCAAAACAGAAACAGAAGTTGTATTTGTTTGATGCTCCAATATCATATTTTACACGTATACAGAAACTTGTATTTCTTTGATGCTCCAATATCATATTTTAGTCAACAAAATAGTAACGCAACCCTTGTGCAAAATTGTAATTAAATGCACAAAATTTAACTCAGCTATTAAATTCATTGGTTTCTTTGAAAGCTACGCTAGAAGTTACTATCCACACGTACTTTGTAATTTTGAAAGCTCCAATTCGAACGGAAGTGGTTTTTGAATCTCGTACTTTGGAAAGCCTGAATCAAATATCAATATAAGCTCATTGAGACCCTTGAACCTCTTACTTTGGAGAACTCTAAATCAAAAGCCGAGCAGCCAAATCTACATCAAATTCCTATATTTTATATAAGCTTTACTAACCAAGTTCTACATCAAACGTCAAGAGCTTGATAGTTTGGAAATAACAATGTTAAATGCTTATATAAGCATACTAAAACCAAGTCCAGAATCAAATGTCACGCACCTGATATTTTGGAAATCTCTAAATCAAATCCCTATGTAAAAACAAGATGACAAATAAGTTTACGGTATCAATTTTCAGAATTTTGGTTTTGCATGAAGATGAACTTCATTTCAAAAGGTTAAGACGTTGGGGAAGAATTTGTTCCAAATATTGGCTCCCTTTTGGCATTAGTCGACTCAAGAGCTCAACATGTTGTAAATGATTGTTTTGATTCCATTCCATGCATGCCTTAAATTCTCCTAACCCTGAACGGTTTGACTAGGACAGTGAAATTTTTTGAGCTCAACCATTATTGGAGGTATATGTTGATTGGTTTCAGTCTTGAAACGAGTTTAGAGGCAGCTTCCTTTCATTTGCATACTACTTCCTTCTCTCATACAACATGTCGATATATCTTTATTGGATTTATATTTGTTCCATAGTCATAATAAATGTATGCCAACGAACAAGATTGTGATAACTGATGATTAATACAGGGCATGCATTGAATAGATGAGTTTCATGAAGGGCAAAGACATGGAAAATATATGGGACCATGGGACAATGGTCTCATGGCGGCGGAATCTCAGACCATGCAAAAGGTGTAAAAACATTTGGTAGATATGGAGGCATCGGATCAAGAAAGATAAAGCCTTGTTGGGATTTTGCTCCATAAATACTCCTATTGTTCTTGTAGCTATTAAGATAAAGAAAAATCGAATTGTGTAGCATACCCTAACGGTCGAAGGTGAAAAGCAGATCAATTGAAGGCTTTAAGAAACATTGATCCTCGAAGACTATTGTCGACAAATGTGGACCCTCCAAGACTCCATGGAAATAGAGCTAATCGGTAAGAATACCATATATTTCTGAACCAAGTGATTAATACATGTCACTTGCAAATCGACATAGATCAGGTATAACCCGATCCCCAATTCAGATTCAGCATAATTCGGTGTAGCTAAATAAGGCGTGAGAGTAATAAAATAGTAGAAACAAGGAAATGCACAAAAGTTGGGGACAAAGAGCACCACCAAGGAAAACCATACGCTTCTGCAATCGGTAAAAAAAACACCAATGAATGCTTTATTAAAATAAGTTAATTACTTTTGCATGATAGTTAGTTAAATATAGTGATTGAGTGGTTGAGTGTTGAGTCATGTCGAGTTAAGCGATAGACGACTTTGAGTGTGTGGTTGCATATCAATATATTTTAGGCAAGTAGCTAGTTGGAAAATGATAAATACCCTTCACTCGGTTCATTGTAAGTATCATGTTTTGTGTGATCAATAGAAGAACCACAACTTGTGTTTTATGTCTGAATAATTCATGCTTTGTCTCCTCCGTCCGCAGAAGTAGAATATGTAGCAGCAACATCAGTAGTGTGTCAAACAATTTGGTTAAAAAGAGTATTTAATGGATTCAAGCAGAAACAACAAGGATCAACAACAATTTACTATGACAACACCTCAGCGATTGCACTATCTAAGAATAGTGTGTTTCATCAGAAGAGAAAGCATATTGATACTAGATATCACTTTATTAGAGAACTTGTGAGAAATTGAGAAATTCACTTGAAGCCTTGTAAATCTAGTGATCAATTGGCTGATATATTTACTAAGTCATTAGCACAAAAGGTGTTTGAGTTTCATAGAAGAAACTTGGGTGTCGTAAGCCTAGCTGAGACATAGACCAATAGACATGTTTGAGTTGTCATGAGTCATGTTTTAGTTTAGCAATCGTAATTATGGGGGAGTGTTAAAATAAGTTAATTACTCCTGCATGAGGAGTTAGCTAAACATAGAGAGTTATTTAACTGAGTGATTGAGTGGTTGAGTGTTTGAGTGTTGATTCAAGTCGAATTAAGTGATAGACAACTTTGAATGTGTGGTTGCATGTCAAGATATTTTAGGCAAGTAGCTAGTTGGAAAAGGATAAATACCCTTCACTGGGTTCATTGTAAGTATCATGTTTTGTGTGATCGATAGAAGAGCCGCAACTCATGTTTTATGTGTGAATAATTCATGCTTTGTCTCCTCTGTCTTTTTAACATGCTTCTCCAATCCGTGATAAGAAATACCAACGAGTAATGTTATTTTAACACTACCTAGAGATTGATTCACATCTCAACATGATCGAATGTAGCATATTAAGGTGTTAGAACAAGAAAAGAGGGTGGAAACAAGGAAAAATATTGGAGCCAAGAGCAGAGAGCACCTCTAGAGAAAAACCATACGTCTTTGTGCGAACACAAGCAACATTGTGCAAGCATGCACAACCTGGAAAACGCTTTGCGCGTTGTATGTATAACATGAAACTACATGCTATACAATGTTAACCTACAAGAATCTCAACATACACATCCCAGACTTACGCAAACGGCCACACTCCAACAAGCGTTCAAAAGTTGTAATAACTAGTGATATCGTTAACAGGTGGGAATATACTTCTTGAACTAGTTCGGGTAATGGATTAGGGACAAAACTCACCTCCCAAGCACAAACTAACTGCAATCAATTTCCTTAGTTGTTTTCGACGAGCTCTATTCTAGAGCTGGTGAAAGTTGCTCCAGGGATTGAACAATGCCGTCCCTTTTATCTCGTCTGAGATATCGTTGTGGTTAGTTAAATCTCAACCTAACCTAGCCTAGTCCCGCTTGACCAACCAAAAATGTTCCACTTGTCCTTGATATTCAAATTTTTCTGTGATAGTTAGCCAGTCATCATCGATCAGCCTTAAATATCCACTTCAACCCTAAATCAATTATCTATTTGACTCAACCCAAATTTTCTCATATCAACTTCTCTTGTATCAACATTTTAATATTTTAAAAATAATAAATATTTTCTAACTTAATACAAAATATAATTTTTTGTGCAGGGGGATTATTTCATGGTCATGATTACAAACCATATTGTATTGAGCTATCCACTGCGAGAGAAAATTGTCTCAGAGGACCTATAAGTGGAAGGGATCGAGTTATTGAGGTGAAATGGATCAATAGAGTAGATAATTCTAGTGATAATGTGGAAACAATCCATGTATATATATCACAAAAATGTAAGATACAAGTGGGTGATAAATTAGTTGGAAGGCATGGTAATAAATATATTATTTCAATAGTTTTGCTTGGACAAGATATTCCCTATTTGCAAAATGGAATACTAGTTGATATGATATTGAA
>APFE030541330.1:0-13421 GCA_000404065.3 Pinus taeda | reverse complement strand
AATCAATTATTCAATAAAAAAATTTACTTTCTGTTTAAATCAATTATTTAATAAAAAAATTACTTTCTGTTTAAATCAATTATTTAATAAAAATTCTACTTTCTATTTAAATCAATAATTAATAAAAAATTTACTTTCTAACAATTTGCTTTGCGTTATACCATATTGTAGGTTGGAACCATTTGTAAATAATACTGAAATAACAAAGTAAAACGGAAAAACGGAAATAGTATTACTCATTAATATTTCATACTAAATAGTCATGAAATAGTCATTAACCGGAATGTATTAGTCATTAGTCATTAACAGTTCATATTTACCAAGTTAGTTATGAAGTTACGCTAGATATTCATGTAATTATCTTTGGTTTTTCTTTTTTTCTCTGTGTCCAGGGTTGAGGCAAGAAGCACAGTGGATGCCGAATTCTCTGTTCAAGGTGGAGGCACAAAGCAAAGTGGACTCTAGAAAGTTCAGGGTGGAGGCACAAAGCACATTGGAGGATGGAACAACGAATGTTAGAGGCGATAAGCCAGTAGAAAGATTTGACCAAAATCATTCGCAGTAATGATTTTTTTGGCCGAACTTGGTAACTATGGAATGAACACTTTCGCAGGGGCAATTTAGAAAGTTTTTGGCTCATAATTAATTATGGCACACAAGCGCACAGGGGCCATGGACAGAGAACAATATTTAGAAAAAAAATTACAACTATTTTGGGAGCTAGCTCTATACCATGTCAGGCAGGCAATAACTCCTCATAACAAAATTTATTTCTTCAAATTAATCTTCATTATATACATGAAGAAGATTGTTCTTTCTTATTATTTATTTACCTTAAATTTATTGAACACCTGATGATGAGATGTTAACACTGGTTGGTTGATAAAGTAAATCCCACGATATATAATGGCCTCTCCAGGCTGGGTTTACAATTATTTGTTCATGCCGTGGGCCCTCCCTGCGTGATTTTGGAACCACTCTTGGATTGTCAACGGACTTCCATTTCCAAAGTAGATCAAAGAAACGCCCCTCTCAACTCCCTAATTCCTATTTATCTCCTACTCCGACTTCCTCTCTCTTCATTTGCAATTCACGGCCTGCTTCAGACACTAACTGTAAGTAATGCACCGGGCCTTACCTTAGATGACTCTGTACTTGAAAACTGTAATCAACAACACCAACCTCCGATTTTCCTCCCTTGGTTGATAACGTTATCAAGATGCACAGAATGCTGTTTTTTCTTCTGCCAATCCTTTTGGTCGCAGCAGTTGCTCCGTCTCATCAGCTAACCTCTCAAGGTGACAAACTGCAGTCGTTGCGCAAATCTATGAGAAGCAGAAGCCGTACCATAAAAATTACCAACTGGGAGAGTGAGAGCGCGAGTCCAGGATCAAAATTGAACACGTTAGAGCCCTTCAAAGGGTTTCTCGCACATCAGAAAAGTAGTGAGAAAATTTTATTAGTCAAAAGAAATTTAAAAATTGATTTTGGTCATTTGAAAAAAAATTGGAATAATATCTTAAATTTTTTTAAGAAGGGTTGTGAAATTGTCAACTTTTTTTAAAAAAAAATTTTCTCAAATTAGAATTTTAAGAATGTTGAATTTTTAAATTTCTTTTCATGTTAGAACTTAAATCCCATTTCAAAAACAACAGTATCCTTTTGAGTTATTTTTTCTCATTTCAGAAACTTTCGTTTCAAAAACAATAGTTTCCTTTTGAGTTGTTTTTTCTAATGGTGCATATGATGCAAGTTCTTATTAATTATTATGTCACAATTACCTTTTGATACCATTACATTTGGCAGTGTCTGAGTTGCTCCCATTTCAAAAACAATAGTTTCTTTTTGAGTTGTTTTTTCTAATTGTGCATATGATGGAAGTTCTTATTAATTGTTATGTCACAATTAGCTTTTGATACCATTACATTTGGTAGTTTCGATTGAGAGCCACTAGATGTCAATATGAGCCATGTATTAGGTCTGTAATTTCATTGGATTGTGACCGAAGGCTGCCCAAAGCAAGGTTTGACGACGATTTAAGCTGGAGATGAACATAGATTCATAATTTAGCCAACCTCTGTCAAGCAAAGTTTAAGAGCGATTTATGCTTGGAGAGGAGGGCATTCAACAGGCTTCCTAATATATTGGACTTGATTTGTTTGAGGATTCCCAATTCCTAGTATGTTTTCATATTAAAAAAAGAGATACCAAAAACATATAAACCTTTGTACACACTTTCGTTGAATCCTAAACCTGTTTAGTATTTTACTGAATCTTTTCATTCATGCAATAAACTTAAATTTGATTGAGCTACTTGTATATTGGCTTGAACGTTGTGGTCACAAAAATTTCCTACAAAATTAATCCTTATGTGAACTGGAGGAGAGATATAGGTCTCCTCGCTATCCATTAATCTTATGTGGTTAGATTTCTCAATCACACATGTGTAAGAGTAATGCATTTATTAATGCAGCCTTTGACATAGAAGTATATTTTTGTTTGTGAAAAAATAAAAAATAATTTGAAAATAATTTACTGTTATCAATTGAATTGCTCCTTTTTTTTATGCTTTTCATAATGGAAATGCTACATGAATGTGTGCCCTTCTAAATGAAATTAAGACATGCACTTCAAATTTGATCACTGAGTGTGACTACCAGCTTCAAGAATGATTCCAAATATTTGACAGATGGGCCCTCACAAGCAACGGATTATCTCCCACAAGCCCTACTAGGTCAGCCCACTGGTTTCAAATTCCGACAGTACTCTGGATATGTAACAGTTGATGCCAAGGCAGGCAGAGCGCTTTCCTATTATTTCGCCGAGGCCACTCGACATCCCTCCAAGAAGCCGCCGGTTCTCTGGCTTAACGGCGGTATATTCGCTTGACTAATTGCTTTTCACAGGTTTCGAATAATAATGCTATTCTTCAATTCTTCTAGTTCTCACAAACAAATACTCTTGCAGGGCCTGGATGTTCGTCGTTGGGATATGGAGCAATGGCGGAATTGGGGCCTTTTCGCGTTACCCCAGACGGAAGAACTCTTAGCCACAATCCATACGCATGGAACCAAGGCAAGTAATTCCCTCATTTATACCCTGAAATTGTACAAATGTTTATTCATCCAGATCTTTAGTCTGCCCGGATTTTTAATTCATGAGCTTAACATGTGTGCAATATGAATTAAGATAGAAGCGCCTTAATTTCATCTGAGATAGGCCTAACATTTCGTATCTGGTAAAACTTTAACATTTCGGAGTATGAATTAACATGTGAATCATAGTTACCAAATTGGAAAATTTCGAGAATATGAATTTTACAGATATTTAAGTATATTTATTTTTTTTCTTTAATTTAAATAAATTTTTTATTTACATTAAAAATTCAATTAAATTTATTATAACAGAGTATTGATTATCGTATATCAATATTAATCTCTGGGTTAAGATGTTATAGATGCCTTAATAAACTTTTATAGTTTTTTTTTTAATAAAAATTATTATATTTAATGGTATTTTATTTATATTTATAGGTGCAAAATTATTCTACCATTTGGATTTCTATTTTCCGGTTTTCTAATATGTAAATTTATTTATATTTCATTACAAGTGAATAATATATTTTTACTATTTGTAAGTGTAATTTTTCATTTTATAATTTTATTTGAAAAGAAAAATTATTGTTTTAATACTATGTCTAAATTTATTTCTAAGATATATTTTCTCATTTTATAACTTTTCCTAGATTTGCTTTTCCCATTTTATAACTTCTATTTATAAATGCAAATTTATTTTACCATTTGCATTTACATTTTCCTTTTCTATATGTAATTTATTTATATCTTTCAAAATTAATAATTTATTTATATTGTATTTTTCCATTTTATAATCTTTATTTGATATAATTTGTCTGTAATATTATATGTAAACTTACATTAAATATCATTTTCTAAGTTATTTTTTTAGTTACCCTCTAAAGCCATGTATTATTCATTTGAGTTGCTAAGAGGGAAGAATTAGTACAGAGAGATATGGTTTAGTGTCAACATTAGTAATAGAATTTGTAAGCAATTATTAAATGATAGAATGATTTGTTTATTATATTAATTTAAATTTTAAAAAATGGTCTCAATCTTTTCTTTTAAACTTGTAAAATGAATTAAAAAAAGTTAAAAATAAAATTTAATAATAATTTTTTGAAATTCTAAATAAGTCATGAAAATATTAAAAATAATTTATTTGGAAATTCCAACCCCGTTGACAACTAAATTAGGGCAATAGATGGATATAAAAAATTACTAAAATCACTCGTTATAAATCCTTCCAAGAAGATCAAATTCAATTGAACAGGTGTTTTCCCTAAATTCATCCAATTCAATTGAACAAGTGTTTTCACTAAATTCATCAAATTCATCAAATTCAATTGAACAAGTGTTTTCACTAAATTCGGACTTACTAAATTATGGACAGGACCGAATCGGCGAATTCGCTATTTTTATAATAGGGCAGAACTTGGTAACGATGGTATGAATTAAGATAGAATTCGTCTAAATTTATTAGAGAGTCTACATTTTTTATTTCAGTATACAAAGAACGACATTTATAAAATACTGAATCGTTGACGAAAATATCATTTATTTATTGATTGATAATATGCGTATGTTATACTGAAATCAGATGACAAAATAGTATTTTTCTTTCTATCTAGTTTTAGTTCTTTAAGTTTTCTTCTTTTGAATTTATTTATATTGATAAAAATAATTAAATTTTTTATAAAAAATTATTATTTTTTATTTATTTATTTATATCATATCAATTTTTGACATATATATAAGTTAAATATTAAATTATTTCATGACATTTTTTTATTCATAAAATAATAATAATAAATCAACATTTTATCTTTGGATTTTAACCAAAAATCATATATTCTTTAGCCATATACAGATAATTTTTAGAAATATACAAATAGCCCATAGTATCCAACTCACTATGATTACAAACTCTTTCTAGATAATGATGTCACCTTAAATTGCTAACGTGTCTGTGTTGCCAACAGGGGCGAACGTATTGTTTCTGGAGTCTCCCGCAGGCGTTGGATTCTCTTACACGAATACAACCTCTGATTATACGCAAACTGGCGATAAACTTACCGGTAACTTGTGATCTTTTTCGGTTTTCTTAAAAAAAAGCCTCGTGTAAGCGATGATGGGAAATCTAAACTTTTTAACGGGGTTTTTGTTTGACTCCAGCTGAAGAATCGTTTGCATTCCTGGTAAACTGGTTCAACAGGTTTCCTCAGTATAAATTTCGAAAGTTTTACATTGCAGGCGAAAGCTATGCAGTTATATAGTTTCCACTACCTAAGGCGCCTGAGCTTCTTTGTTAGTTTCAGATTAGATATAATTAAAATTTTGATGAGAGTAATTGCAAGGCGTTGCGCTAAAATTAATGCACGTCTCATATCTTTAATGACAAGATAATTTGGACAGACTTGTCCTGAAATTTGTTAACAAAATCTTGGTGATTGTAAGACAAACTATGTCAGCGCTGCAAGAAAGATTTCTAAAGTTGATTTAATTTCGAGGGAAACGTTTATTTTTCATTTTAATGATAATTATTGATTGTAGGATATTACATTCCAGAGCTGACTTCAAAAATTTTACAGCACAAAAATTTGTCGCAGGCATCATTTATGAATTTCACAGGAATAATGGTGAGTTCAACTCACACACTTGTGACTTTCAGAAAATATCATCCGTCTCAAATCAAAATACATAAAAAGCGAATCCAACATACAAATTATTTTCTATCCATGAGCATCTGAAGTTTTCGCACATAAAACTTGCAAACTCTACAGAAAGTCATCTTGCTAAATTCTAAAATATGGAAACTTCGTTACACAATCAATCCGAGGCCCGCACATTCAATTTATGCAGGTTGGAAATGACCTAATGAATATTGAAACAGATTTGACTGGAACAATTCAGTACTTGTGGAGTCGTGCGTTGATATCGGATCAAGTCTACGAGAACGTAATTTTCAACTGCAACTCTTCCAATTTGAATGTAGGCTTGTGCAATCATTGGGAAGATCAAGTTTCTACCGAAATGGGAAAAATCAACATTTACAATATCTATGCTCCCATATGCATAGATAATTCATCCAAAATGGCGAGGGTACGTGCAGCTTTTATACATACACATATATATATATAATTTTTTTACATTTATTTTTAATGACATTAACAATCAGAAACCAACCCTCAATCCATGGTCCTTTTTCTATATTTACCAATTATAAGACTTATCGATGAAGTTGTTCTATATTTAAAAATTGTAAGAGTTATAGATGAAGTTACGTCGTCAGCAAACGCCGCCCCATTTCAACTATGGTCTACCTACATATTTATCATAGCACTAGTTTAAATTCCTACTAAACCACAACCCGTCCATCTAATTTTCATGGTATTCCCAAAATATGCAGTAAAGTTAAGTTCAGCTAAGCTCCACAGCCCTCTTTTACATCTTTTCCTATGTTTGACATCTCGAATGGAACAATGCTTTTGCTAAAGATTGACTGTACTTATGATTGATGTGTAAATAGCAAGAAGAAGCAGAAATTCCAGGATATGATCCTTGCATCCACAACTACGTATTCGCGTATCTTAATAGGCCCGAAGTTCAGAAAGCCATACATACAAATGTAACCAACATTACTTATAGCTGGACCCACTGCAGGTACATCAAACTTTAGACCTACTTACTAATAGCATTTTTTTTGTGAAAATTTAAGTTTTCAATCTTCTTATAGCCACTACTTGATGTGCTAAAATATGGTTTCACGTTACTCCACAGCAGTAATGTTCTTTTTTTGGGCGGATATGGTTTCAACTGTCTTACCAATTTATCGTCAACTAATTGCAAGTGGTTTGAAGATACTTGTTTTCAGGTATAATATAGGACAATTTCAATGCCCTAATTTGGAGTCTATTATAAAAAAAAGTTAACTTAGTAAAAATAAGATTGGTTAGTATCTATCGATTTTTATGAAAATTTGTATTAGATCCGTTTCCGAATAATCACTTCAAGCGATCCCTCCACCAGAAACCAAATTTTATGGATGATTCAAGTATTTTATTAACAACCTTTTCTTCCTTTGGCTTTCAGCGGAGACACGGATGCCGCTGTTCCTGTGACCGCGACAAGACTCTCCATCAATGAGCTGAAGCTTCCAATTGAGACTCCATGGTACCCCTGGGTGAATGGGGACGAGGTACATAATAAAATCAGTTTCATTAATTTCACAGATAAAATATTACGATAATATTGATTTGACCTCTACTCAATGGATGCGTTCTCCTGGACGGTGCAGGTCGGTGGATATACTGTGATTTACAAGGGTTTGACATTTGCCACGGTGACGGGGGCAGGGCATCAAGTTCTGGAATTTCAACCGTCAAGGGCTTTAACGTTGTTCAAATATTTTGTGGAAGAAAAAGCCTTGCCAAAATGATCAGATTTGACTGAAATTACTTGCGATCTGGAAACTGCCTACTTAAAATAATCATATTTTATCGAAATTTCACGCAAATAATGGAATACCTGGACGAATTAAACAGATTTTATTGAACTTGCTTCAATTTGAGCTTGCGGACCCGCGCCTGGAGCAGCAATTGCCACAAGTAAATGGTTTCGTACATTGTCTCGTTAGAGATTGTACTCATGAGCCCTGTGGGGACCAAACATCAGTAAAGTTGATTGGAAAGATACCCACCAGTTAAGAAAGTAAACAACAACCCATTATTATCCTATATAGATAAATGTTGTTTTAGCAAATCATTAAAATAAACATTTATAAGAAAAAAAATATATTGATAAATGTTGTTTCAGCGAATCATTTAAATAAATATTTATATAATCTTAAATAAATATATATTTAGATAGGAATATCCACAACAAGATGCAAATCTTGTGGAAACATGTTCTTCGAATCAATTTGGTGTTGTGAGGAAACGGAGGTGACACTGGTCATGGATTTCTTAGACTGTATTGTGTTATGTGATGTTGTCTGTCATCTTTCTTCGCCTGCAACATGATCCCGTGGAAACGCGTTCTTCAAATGAAATTAGCGGTGTTTGATATCGGAGAAGACACTGGCTGTTGATTTCATAGACTGGAAGTTGTTTGTGATCTTTCTTCACCTCCAAGATACGTGTAAAAAGCATAGCATGTAATGGCCATCTGCGATAACCCCATTCTCTCTTTCACCCCTGGCCAAACCTGCAGAAACCTTGTATAACCGCATAATATGTTTCAGGTTTGACACGTTAAATTTAAGAAGATACTGTGCTCTCAAGCTTTACACGGAAAATCTAATTAATACATCCTATAATCCTTACTATAATCAGAAATTTGGAAACCCAATCCTCGGAAATCTTAGGAGACAAGAAACCACGCGTAAAATGGTTGCTTGGATTCAACAATGTAAGTCATAATATACAAAAAGCTTATTAGTGAACGTTTGGGATGTTTTACACATGATTTTTATTATGTTGTTTATTTGAGAAAAGGCAAAGGGTTAAAATTGCGTATTGAAGCTGCAAACATCCCTGTAATCATAAACTAACATCCTTGCGGATGGCAAGTTTTGATGCACAGAAAGATTGACAACTTGAATTGTGTAGATTTTTTGTCGTTGTGTCACATCGCATCGTAAGGGAAGATAATCCGCAATCTGCGAGATTTGGTGCGTTACCAACATTACATATATTTCGTAATATTTCAAAATGAGAGGACGAATATGAAATAAGCCGAATTAAATTAAACAATTCACTTTACTCAGGTCTTTAATTCACTTTAAAGATTTTAAATATAGGAAGAGTGAGAAATACAGCCCCTTTGACTATTTGTTGTAGTGCTCAAAATAAACGTTTTTGAAAATGATAATTTTTTAAGATGTATGAAAATGAAAGTGAGAGTTCTCATTATGGAATGGATAGATTTACACCATCAGTGTAATTATCTTGTTAATCCGATATTTTTGAATGCAAAGCCTCTAAATTTTTTAAAAAGACATTTGGATTCAAATTGTATAGATTTTTTGAAAAACTTTTGTTAACATTTTAAGCCATTTATATTTTGAAACAACTTCAATTTACATATTTTTTTAAAGGTTAATAAATATTTTAACAGTAATAGTATCATTTATATTTTATACAATGAATATTTGAAATATTTTTTTTAAATTCTATACATTAAAAATTAGCAGTTTTATTTCTGTTTGTATTACCATTTTACATTTTCTAATATGTAAATTTATTTATATTCTTAAATAGTTACTTTTATTATTTGGCAACTGCATTTTACATATTTTATTATTTATTTGAATATAAATTATTGTTTTAAATTTATGTGCAATCAATTAAATATATTTTTCTATATATAGATAGATAACTATATTCATAGACTATTGCTTTTCTCATTTTATAACTTTTTTTAATAGGGACATTATTTTTTGTAGTACACCCTCTAAAGGACATGTAATATTCATCCATGACTGTGGAAGAGGGAAAGAAATCTCCTATAGCAAGTACGTTTAGGGCTCACAATTAAGAATAGGATTTGATAAGAAATGGTTAGTTATAGAGTGATTTGTCCATTATATATAATTTAAAATTTAACAAAATAGTTAAAAATTTATTTTTGAAATTATAAAGATCAATTAAAAAAGTGTTAAAACAATGGAATTTAATGAGATTTTTTTTTTAATTCGAAAAAATTAAAAAAGTAATTAGTAATTTGTTTTGAAATTCCAACTTTATTGCCAAGAAATAAAGACAAAAAAAACATACTAATATAAAAAAAACACTGAAATCACTCCTTATAAATAACCCTTCCAAGAAGATCAAATTCAATTGAACAGTCATTTTCCCTAAATTCATCAAATTCCATTGAACAAGTGGTTTCTAAATTCATCCAATTCAATTGAACAAGTGTTTTCCATAAAATCATCTTTCTTATAAAGTGATTGTTTAGGGCCGAATTCGAATTTACTAAATTATCGACCGGGCCGAACGGAATTCGCTAATTTTATAATCCGGCAGACGATGGTATGAATTAAGATGGCATTGGTCTAAATTTATTAGAGAGCCTACATATTTTATTTCAGTATGCAAACAACTACATTTATAAAATATATGAGAAAAATATTATTTATTTATTGATGTTCTTGTTCTTCTCGCAAATGTATCTCCTTTTTATTAGTTTTAATGCGCTCTCTCACATTTCTTTATATTTATATTCGGAAAAGATCTTATCGAATATATATATATATGATATACTTGTTTTACAATGTTATATGTGTTAGGTTGAAGTTATGATATAATTTTTCACAAAAAATAAATTTAAAAAATCTAGATAAAATGACAGACCTTTTTAAAATTTTTTTTTCCCAAAATTAATAAATTTTTAAATTTTTTTTTATTAATATCTAAATATATTAATATTTAAAATTTATTTTTATTTAATTTATATTAATATACCACGTCAAATTTTAGTTATTTCTCATAATAAATAATAATAACTTAATTTATGATTTAAGTTCGGAGATATCGTAAGTTAAATGTTAAATTATTTCTTGGCATTTTTTTTATTCATAAAATAATAAAATTAAATCAAGATTGAGAGAGTTGGCCGCAGCGGATTTCAACAAAAAAATCATATATTTTTTACCCATATACAGATAAATTTTAGAAATATACAAATAGACCCTAGTGTCCAATTCAGTACGATTACAAACTCTTTTCAGATAATGATGTCAGCGTAAATTGCTAACGTGTCTATCCGCAAACGTATTGTTTCTGGAGTCTCCCGCAGGCGTCGAATTCTCTTACACGAATACAACCTTTGATTAGATCCAAACTGGCGATAAACATGGCGGTAACTTGTGATTTTTTTCGGTTTAAGCGATGATGGGAAATCTAAACTTTTTAACTGGTTTCTGTTTGATTCCAACTGAAGAATCCTATGCTGGTTCAACAGTATAAATTCGGAAAGTTTAACATTACAGGTGTGTTGGATTTTTTTGGTAATTTCAAACACAAAACAAGAGAGAAGCAAAAAAATATGTTTGTTGGAGAAGAGAGTTTCACACACCAAAATAAATATTTTGTATTCATTAATCAAACCACTGCATTTACAAATTTCTTTCTCTGCCAGAGGGATTCACCAAGACTGATTAAGATGCAGTAAAAAAAACTTTAGTGCCTCTGAAAATTACTATGTCTCTTCTTTCGCAAAATTACACCACTGTGCGTAAATTTTTTTACATTTACTGGTGTGTAATTTTTTTTACATATGCCCTGCTATTACATACATTTTGTAATGACCCAAACAGTTATATGAATAATTTGCTAAATTACCATGCTAGGTAAATATAAAAACTGGAATTATTACTTTAATTTTTGTGGAAATGTTATTAGTTCAAATGATGGATTAAATAATATTGTAAATAACCTTATGAGAGAAGTTATTTACTTCTGCTTGTCTAATTAAAAGAAATGGTTGCCAACTAACAAAGGGAAGCCCTAACTACTTTTCTTTCCATAGAAATGGGAAAAAGAAAAGAGACCTGGGCTGTTAAGGAACAGGCAGGAGAAAGCAGAAAAGAAAAACCAGAACTAAGAAAGGAGTACTATGTCTGGTGAGGACCAGATGGTACCAGCACTGTTGTGCATTACTTTGCATCGATGTTAGCGTGCATCACCTTGCTAAAGGCAGTGACCTGCAAGTGAGCTTGGGGGAGAGAATCAGGTCTGAGTGACTGATCTCGTGGTTGGGAGGATAGCAAGCTTTAAATGAGTTTCTCCAGGTTGGAGGGTATCAGAAACTAAAGCCAGCTTAGTACAGGTAAGTCCCTTATGACTACAGTATTTAATGAGTAAATCTTTCTTTTAAACCTGTCAGGATTATTATTAATTGTAAATAAGATTTCGTAGTAAGTCTGTGAAGAATATCAATAACTGTAATGAGATTTCATAGTAAATCTGTACAGGGTATTATTTACTGTAAATGAGATTTCATAGTAATCTGTGCAGAATATTATTAACTGTAAATGGGATTCCATAGTAATCCGTGCAAAATATTAGTATCTGTGAGTGAGGTTTTCATGGTACATCGGTATAGGTTACGATTAACTGTACATGCAACTAGTTACAAATCTGTATGACTGTTGCTAGCAGTGAAAAAGAACATATATATATAATGAAACTAAGTGAATCGGTTATCTAGCCCGTTGGATAGTGCTAGTAGAATAATCCTCAGTCCGAATAATTTTCGGACAAACTCAGAAGATATCTGAGAATAACCAGCATTATACCAAAATAAACCTGTCGGAATAATATTATGTCTGGCAAATGTAAAATACGACCAAGTGAAGGATAAACATTATTATGACGCGAACAATAGAAAGCTAAGTAAAATAGGAACTGGGTTCCCTTATAACTGCAGGCTAACACATAAACATATATAGCAACCTTAGGACCAGAGTTGCAAGCCTTAAGGCCGAGGAGCTTACTAGCTCTAGCGCGCCCCGCGCTCCTATCATGAAGCATAGGTAGCTAAACCAAGCGTGGTACAGATACAAAAGAAAAGAACGGATTGAAATAGGGAAAACGACCTGTGAACATATATACGTATAGTAACAGAGAATCTCAAAACATTCATTGCAGTTAAACTATCGATGGAACCTGGTGTACAATTAGAGGGAAAACATATGCATATATAACCTGTAAGCCGCGGACAGTTTTCTTAAGGAAAAGAAAGCATGAAAATGGAATATGCATAAACCCGGCATGATAAATTTACAGAATGATTTGTAAAAAGAAACAACCTGATATCTAGACGGATATTCAACTGTAAATACAACCGACATTCATATTCAGAATGATAATGTTTAGAGTCAATATCCACGGTAATAAAATAGGAACATTCCGGTAATATCAAGCAGTGAATACTAAATACAGTAGAACCCTCACGAGATATCCATACAGCCAGACAAATTAACCAAGAAGCAATAAGGGACCGCTTAAAAATCAGAAATATTTGACAATGCCATATAAAAGAGTCGAGCCTATGTAAATAACTGCATGCCTCACAGTGTGGTGCTGAATTAAATAATACATCGAACCTAAAGGTTCCAGTAAATGTATAATGCTACAGACAGTTTAAACAGAAGGAAAACCCCCACACTCGGGTTCTCGAGTAGGCTCGAGTAAAATATACAAATTACAAAATACTCAGGGTTTCACAAACGAAATGAAACCCCAATAACTTAAATGCCGTCGAAGAGTTTCATAGCTCGAGCAACCATATAGAGAGCAGAAAAGACTCCTGGCATTGAAAGATCCAAGGTTCAGACAA